>CAUYON010016735.1:0-27396 GCA_963573935.1 Arctocebus calabarensis
TCAAGAATGGAAAAGCAAGTATCATGTACTCAATACTATATTGAAACTAATAGATCAAAAACTACAGGCCCACGAAGCAGGGAGAGGGGCAGGAGGTTTGGTAAGTTCCCACCTAACTGGTACAATGTAGTGGTATATGGCACGCTACCAGGGTGAAGGACTCAACTGAAACTGGATTCAACATTACCTTATAAATGCAAACAATGTAACCTAATTGTATGTACCCTCATATTAATTGAAAAATAAATAACTAAATAAATAATTAAAAAATATCTTGTTTTCATTATTTTTATCTTCCTTTATTTATTTACACATAATTTTAATAGCTTTTAAATGTCCTTGTCTGTTATTTTCATGCTGTCTTATTTCTGGCTTTGTTTTTATTGACTGGTTTTTCTCTTAATTTTGAGTCTTAACTTCTTGCTTAGAATGTTAGTAGTCATTAATTAGATTCTGGATATTATAAATGTTATATTATTGAGTGCCTGAATTTTTTTTTTTTTTTTATGAAATTTTGAACTTTGTTTCATCAGGCAATTAAATAAGTTGCAGGTCACTTTGGCTTCCTTAAGGCCCATTTAAAGCTTTTCTAGGGTGGTTCTAAAATAGGATTCACCCCTACAAGTGAAGTGTGACTTATGTGGATATTCACTGAATTTCCAAGTTAATCACTGAGGATTTCCATTTTGGTTAGAATTTGGTCTTTCTGGCTTTAGTTAACTCTTGAGAATTATTCAGTTTAGAATTTCCTAGTTATTGCTTGTCTAGTTTGTGGAGTTTATGAACTGCCTAGTCCTCAGTAAAGACTGATGGAGCTATGTGGAGTTCTTTTTTTCCTGTCTAATTTCCTCTTTTCCAAACCCTGTCCTGCAACTTCTAGCAACCTATCCTTCCCCAAACTCTGATCTCCATTTCATCAACTCAGTGAGGCAGTTAGGCTCCGCTTGGTTCCTTCTCCTTGGCCATGATTCAGAAGTTACCTCTACACAGAAGAATGATTGATTGCCTTCTATCATATATTTTATCTTTACAAGGCCTTAGCCTGGAAACATTTATTTTGTATATCTGGTCTAGTTTTCTTGGTTTGTTTTATGGTGAGAGGTTAAGTCCTATCCTTGTTCGTTCATCATGGTTGTAATACATAAATTTTTTAGATACATCTTGTTGTTTTATATCATTCCACGGATACCTGAGGCTCTATTCTTTTTCTCTTCGTTTTTCAAATTTGTGTTTTTTCTACTGATCTGCCTTCAAGTTCTCTGACTTTTTTTCTTTGCTCTCAAAGCCTGGCCAATGAATGTTTTATTTCAGTGAATGTTTTAGTTTCTGTACTTTTCATTTTCAGTTTTAATATATTTCCATTTAGTTCCTTTTGTTCACTCATTAAAAATATATTTTACTATTATTTTAAAATATAGTTCTTAGTTTTCTGAACATGTTTATAACAGTTACTTTGTTAAGAAAACATCTTGACCATATCAGAGTTTGTATTGACTGCGTCTCTTCATGATTGTCTCATATTTTTCTGTTGCTTTGAAAGTCTAATAATTTTTAATACCATACTGTGCATGTACATTGGTACATCATGTTAGTGCATTATAAAAACTATTGTCAGAGCTTAGCTTCATATTTTAAGGTGGGTCTAAAGTAGGACTTAACTATGGGCTTTATTCTTATTTTTGAGGCCTGGCCTTTCTAGGATCTCACTTAGATCTAACTTCGTTGTTTACTGGTGTTAACAAGTTCTCCTCATTAAGGATGAACCAGAATTCAGATGTCCCAGTGCTACTCATCCTCTAGTATCTGCTCAAATCCCAACACAACCTCTGAGAGGCTGATCTCTGGTAAGCCTTGGGTCATCTTACCCTGTACCTATGCAGCCCAGACTGAGCAGGGATTTGTAGGACACCCACCTGAACTTCTGGGGTACCTCTCTGCACAGCTTTCTCTTTTCTGGTGTTCTCTAGATTCCAGCTGTATCAGTTTCTTGAAATTGTTTGTGCTTCCTCAGCTCAATAGGATTTATGCTATGCTTGTACTCTGGCTCATTGACAGCAGTTGAGAAAATGTTCTCAGAAACATTGAGAACATGATGTTTGTGGGGCTGACCCCATAAGTTTCTGTTCTCTTAGGGATTGTAGTCCAATGCCTAGAAAACATATTCCCTATATATTCAGTTTTATGCTTGTTTATAGCAGAAAGGTTAGTCTACTACTAATTCATCTTACCCAGATACAGAACTGTTTCATTTTAAAGTATCATCTTTTGATTCCAAAATGATAAGATGATAAAGTAGATTTGGGGCTGCTCTTTGCATGTACTTCTATGCAAATAACATATTGAATATATGGATATTTTCATTCCAGTAAGTGTAAAGCCATCATTATTTTTTCATTGTTTTGTAATAAGCAAACATTTGTGCTAAAATACTTTATACGACTGTCACTGCTGATCGCACATTTCATCACCCTAAAAGGAAACCTCTTACTCATTAAGCAGTCACTCCCCATTCCCCTTCCCTGGAACGCCAAGAGGGCACTAGTTTGCTTTCTGTTTCTATAGATTTGCCTCTTCTAGATATTTCATATAAATGGAATCATACAATGTGTGGATTTTTCTGTCTTTCATGTAGCATAATATTTTCAAGGCTTATCCATGTTGTACCATGCATCAATATCTTTATTTCCTTTTATGGCTAAATAATATACTATATTTTGTTTATGTATTCAACAGTTGGTGTATATTTGGGTTGTTTCCATATTTTAGCTATTGTGAATGGGGTCACTATGAACAGTCATATGTGAGTTTTTGTTTTAACACTTTCGGTTCTTTTGGGTGGAATTGCTAGATTCTGTGGTAATCCTTATTTAACTCACTGAGGAACTTCCTTCCATTCCTATAGCAGCTGCACCATTTTACATTTCTATGAGCAGTTTATAAGAATTCCAGGTTTTTCACATGATGTATGTGAGTGTGTGTGTATGTGTGTGTGTGTGTAGCCAGCTAATAGTGTGAACTGGTATTTTATTGTGGTTTGGATTTGCATTTCCCTAATAACTACTGACATTACCATCATTTCATGTGCTTACTGGCCATTCGTGTATCTTTTGGGGGGTAGTGGCTATTCAAGTTATTCGCCCATTTTTTATTTGGTTGAGTTTTCTTTTTGTGGTTGAGTTGTAAAGTTATTGATATAATCCAGATACTAGACTCTTACAAGATATATGTTTTACAAATATTTTCTGCCAATCTGTGGGTTATCTTTTCACTTCCTTCATGGTGTACTTAGATGCATTTAAGTTTGTTGAAATCTATTTTTTCTTTTGTTTCCTATGGTTCTGGTGTCATATCTTAGAGCCATTGACAAATGTGAGGTCATAATGATTTATCATGTTGTCTAAGAGTCTCATAATTTTAGCACTTACATTTAAGTCTGATTCATTTGTGTTTGTTTTCCTATGGAGTAAAGTAAGTTCAACACTATCTCTTCCATATGTGGATATCCCATTGTCCCAGCACCGCTTCTTAAAGAGATTATTTATTCTTTTGTATTTAATGGTCTTCATACTCTTGTCAAAAATCAACTGACCATAAATGGGTTAATTTTGAAGTCTTAATTTTGTGTTTTCTAATGGAAATTTTTTTATTTACCATGTTTAGTTTAGTTCTGTCATCCATTTCAAATTAATTTTGTTTGTGATTTGAGTTCATTGTGACAGTTTATTTTTGTGAATATTTCATGTAGATATCCAGTTATTCCAATCTACCTTTCGGCCAGTACTTTCTGCCATTACCACACTGTATTGGTTTCTGTGACTTCATAGTGAATTTTAAAACCAGGACCATGAGTACTCTGTCTTTTTCTTCTTTTTAAAATTGTTTTGGTTGTTCTGGATCATTGCATTTCAACATGAGTTTGAATATCAGCTCTTCTTTTTCTGCAAAAAATGCTTTAGGATTTGGATAGTTGTTGCATTAAATCTGTAGATTGCTTTGAGAAGGATTGCTATCTTAATCATGTACCCTCGGATACATGAAAGTTGGATAGTTTTCCAGTTATGTACTTTTCTCTCATTTCTTTGAGCAGTATTTGTAGTTTTCAGTAAGTTGTGTGCCTCCTTAGATAAATTATTCCTAAGTGTTTTTCTCTTATTGATGCTACTGTACATGAATCTATCTTCTTTCTTTTCTAATTATTCATTGCTAGTGTATATAGCAGTGATTTTCAATCAATGTGCCATGAAAAAAAATATTAAATATCATTAATTATTTTCAAAAGAAATTCAAAGCACAATAAGTATCTTCTTCTTTTTACTCTTTTTTTTTTTTTTTTAGGTTCAAGTGTGCCAGGAAGATAGAAAAAGGTTGAAAAACACTGGTATATAGAAATACCTCTGATTTTTGTGTTTTGTTCTTATATCTTTGAGTTTTCTGAATTTGTTTATTAGTTCTTGGAGATTTTTGTAAAACTAGATTACCTTCTGAAAAGAGACAGTTTTACATCAGCCTTTCCAATTTGAATGACATTTATTTCACTTTTTCGTTTTCTTTCTTTCTTACTTTTTTTTTTTTTGAGACAGAGTTTCACTATATCACTGTTAGTAGAGAGCTGTGGCATCCCAGCTCACAGCACCCTCAAACTTGGGCTCAAGTGATTCTCTTGCCTAAGCCTCCCAAGTAGCTGGGCCTACAAGCACCCACCACAACACTTGACTATATTTTGTTGCAGTTGTCATTGATGTTTAGCTGGCCCCAGGCTGGGTTTGAACCTGCCAACTTGGGTGTGTGGCTGGCACTGTATCCACTGTGCCACGGGCGCCAAGCCTTTTTGTTTGTCATTGTTGTTTTTTAGCTGGCCGGGGTTGGGTTCGAACCTGCCCACTGAGTTACAGGTGCCACTCTTCTCTCCTTCTTCTTCTTCTTTTTCTCTTCTCTTCCTCTTCCTATTCTCGTCTCTTCCTTTTCTTTACTTCGTTTCCTTTCCCTTCCCTTGTTCCCACTTTCCATCCCTCTTCTCCTTCTGCTTCCTTTCTCCTTCCCTTCTTTTTTTCTTTCTTTTCTGATGTCTAAAGCTTCGCTAGAATATTGAATAGAATAGCAAAAGCATGCATTCTTGTCTTGTTCCTGCTTTTAGGAGATAAGTTTTCAGTCTTTCACGATTGTGTTTGACGTTAACAGTAGATTTTTTTATGAATGCCCTTTCTCATATTAAGGAACTTCCCTTCTGTTTCTGATTTGTTGAGGTTTTTTAGCTTTTAAAAACACGATTTTGTGAAATACTTTTTCTGCATTGAGATGACTTTGTTGCTTTTCTCCTTTATTTTATTAATATGCTATTTTATATTGATTTTCTTATTTTGAACTACCCTTGCATTCCTGAGGTAAGTTCCTCTTAGTCATGATGTATACATAACCCTTTTAATGTGCTGTTGAGTTCTGTTTGCTGGTATTTTATTGCGAATTTTTACATCAACATTGATAAGGAATTTTGGTTCATAGGTTGGTGTATGTGTGTGGTAATGTCTTTCACCTTCATATCAAAGTAATGCTGATCTTACAAAATGAGTTAGGAACTATTCCTGATTTTTTTTATTTTTTTACTTTTGGAAAGGATAAAGAAGGACTGCCATTAATTCTTTACATGTTTGGTAGAATTCACTAAACTAAGCTATCTGGTCCAGGATTTTTAGTTTTTTAGGTAGCTTTTGAGTACTAATTCAAAATCTTTGTTACATATCTGTGTAGTTTTCTATTGATGAGTTATTTTGATAGTTTGTTAAGGATTTTGTCTATTTTGTATGGGTTAGTTTGTTGGTGTATAGTCATTCATATAGTATTCTCTTATAATCTTTTTTTCTCTATAATGTTGATAATATAGTCCCACTTTCATTTTTTTTATTTTAGTAATTTGAGTCTTCTTTCTTTTTGCTTAGTAGACAAAGATTTGTCAATTTTGTTGATTCTTTAAAAGAACCAGGTTTATTTTATTGATTCTATTGTTTTTCTATTCTCTATATTATCTCTGCTTTGACTTTACTATTTTCTTTCTTTCACTATCAGTTTACTATTTTCTTTTCTAATTCTAATACAGTGTTACAATAATTTTACTCATTTTGTATTTTCTTTTATTTTTATTTAATTTTTTTTTTTTAGAGACACAGTCTCACTTTATCACCCTAGGTAGAGTGCCGTGGCATCACACAGCTCATAGCAACCTCCATCTCCTGGGCCTAGGAGATTCCCTTGCCTCAGCCTCCTGAGTAGCTAGAACTATAGGCACCCGCTACAATGCCCGGCTTTTTTTTTGTTTCTTGCAGTTCAGCCGAGGCCGGGTTTGAACCCGCCACCTTCAGTATATGGGGCTGGCACCCTACTTGAGCCACAGGCACCACCCCTTACTTTGTATTTTCTGTAGGAGTTAAAGCACAAATACAAAAAGCATAAATTTATCTTAGCAGGCAAACAATATATAAGCATGTAGTTTGTGACATTGGTAACATAAAGGGGAAATAGAGTTGTATAGGAGTAGAGTTTATGTAATTGGCGTTAAGTTGCTGTAAACTGAAATAAGATTTTTATCTGTTTTGGATTTTATATGTAATCCCCAAGGTAATCACCAAGAAAATGTCTTGTAGAATATACACAAAAGGAAACGAGAAGTGAGTCAAGAAGTGTTACTATAGAAATAGTAATTAAAGATAAAGCAGTAATGGATGAAATGAACCAAGACATCACTGTAAGGTATATAGAAAATAATATCCAAATGACAGAAGTCCTTCCTTAGTAATTAAATATAAACAGATTAAACTCTCTAATCAAAAGGTAGATATTGGAATAATGAATTTAAAAAGTGATTCCACAATAATGCTGTCTATAGGAGACTCGCTTTAGAACTAAAGACATAAGTGGGTTGAAGTGAAAGGCTGGAAAAAAATATTTCATGGAAACAATAACCAAAAGAGTGCTAGCATAACCTACTAAATATACAAAATAAACTTAAAAAAACAGTATAAGAAACAAAGAGGGACATTATGTATTGATTTTCTAAGTCCATTAGGAAGTTGTAAAGTTTCTAAACATATATGCACCAAACAACAGAACCCCAAAATATTTAAGAATTGGAAGGAGAAATAACAGTTATACTTAAATATACTTATTTTCACTAATGAATAGGACAACCAACAGAAGATCAGTAAAGAAATAGAGGATTGAACAATACCATAAACAAGTTATACCTAACAGATATATATAAAACTTATCATCAAATAACAGCAGGATACACATTTTGCAACAAATGGTGCTGGGAAAGCTGAATATCAGTATGCACAAGAATGAAGTTGGATCCTTGCCTTACACAATACACAAAAATATATTAAATGCCTAAATGCAAGAGCTAAAACTACAAAACTGCTAGACAAGAAAGGGAAAAGCTTTCTGACATTAGATTTGGCTATGATTTCTTGGATGTGACAGAAATGCACAGGCAACAAAATAAAAATAAACTAGATTTCATTAAAACAAAAATGTTTGTGCATTGAAGGGCACTATACATTAAAGATAACAAATAGAATGGGAGAAGATATTTGCAAATTTATAGCCTATAATGAGTTAATATCCAGAATGTATAAAGAATTCTTACAAATCAACAATACAAAAACCCAATTCAAAAATGAGCAAAGGACTTAAATAGACATTTCTCCAAAGAAGATAATACAGATGACCAGTAAACACACGAAAATATAGCCATTAGGGAAATTAAAACCACAATGAGTTAACTTAATATCCATTAGGAGGACTGTCATAAAAACAAATAAATAACAAGTGTTGGGTAAGGTGTAGAGAAATTGGAACCCTGTAGATTGCTTGCGAGAATGTAAAATGGTACAGCCCCTCCCTGTGGAAAACAGTTTGGCAATTCTCCAACTTGTTAAACATGGAATTATGATGTGATCCAGCAATTCCACACTTAGATATATACCCAAATAATTGAAAGCAGGAACCAGATACTTGTACACCAGTATTCTTAGCATATTCCCATTAACCCAGATGTGGAAATAATGCCAATGTCCATTGACAGATAAATGTATAAACTGTGGCATATACATACAGTGGTCTACGTTACTCAGTCTTAAGGAATGAAATTCTGATATATGCTACAAAATAGATGTATCTTGAAGACATGCTAAATGAAGCAAGACACAAAAGGAACAAATATTGTATGATTCTACTTGTATAAGTTATCTAGAATAGACAAATGCACGTAGAAGTAAAGTGTAACAGAAGTTACTAGAGGATGGGGGAGGGGAGAATGAGTTATTTAGTGAGTATAGAGTTAATTTGCTGAAGAATTTCTGGGTATAGACAGATGATTGCACCAGCATTATGAATGTACCTGATGCCACTGAGTTTTGCCCTTAAAATTGGATGAAATGCTAAAATTTATGTTAAGTATACTTTACAACAATATATGATACGATAGACAAGGAGTTGCGTGTCTGGTAGTTTGATTGATATCTAGAGGGAAATAAGTGGGATCAATCTTGGTGTAGAAAAGCCTTGAGATAATTAAAGTGAAAATGGGGTCTAGTCTTTATAACTCAACAAGTATAATCCTTGGTATTACTGGTTTATTTTATTTCATTTTAATTATGTTCACAGTTATTATTTCCAGAATAACAGGAAACACTGTTCTTTTACTTTACAATTTTTAGATTTTATAGAGAAGAATTTGGATGAAATGAAGGGTTTTCCTTATCTGATCTGCAGGTAAGCAATAGGAACAATGACAGAACTCCAGAAGAACTCCAGAGTGACAAATTCTTCCTCTGGCATATACCATATTTTGTCCTGTATAATGTGCATCATTTTTGCCCAAATTTTTGAGGAAAAGATAAGAACGCACATTACACATGGATAATACTAATTATGTGTCTATATAAATGTTTTTAATTCTATTATGTATGATTGTGCATTAAAATTTTAATTCTAGAAAGCACTAATGATATCTGTATGCAAAATAATATGTGGGAATATGGTAATCAGTTTTGTTGAACTCACAAAATGAAGAACTTGCAGGAAAGCATTTCAGCCAATGGACTTGAAACCCAACTAACCAGCCAACTGCAACCCCTTTATATGTCAGTAAACAAGCCCTTTAAGCCCTAATGAAGAAAGAGTGGACATCGTGGATGCAGTCTGCTGGTAATGATTTAATACCTACAGGCAAGATCAAAAAGCATACATTGCCCAGCTTTGTGATTGGATCCTAAGATTGTGGAACAGTGTCCAGAAGGAAGTGGTCGTGGGCAGCACCTGTGGCTCAAGGAGTAGGGCACTGGCCCCATATACCAGGAGTAGCGGGTTCAAACCTGGCCCTGACCAAAAACTGCAAAAAAGGAAAAAAAAAGGAAGTGGTTGTGAAATCATTTAAAAATTTTGGCATCAGCAATGCTATGAATGGAACTGAGGATAATGAAATTTACCAAGATGAGGAAAGTGTGACTCTTCAGAAGACACTGGTAATGTAGAAATTAAAGAAGAAGATACTTCTGATACTGACAATGACGAAGAGCTCTTGGCCTTCTATGATGCTTAAATGTTGTAAATTTGTACTGGTACGTAAAATTTCTTGTACTTTATATTTGTTCTCATGTTTTATAATTATTTGTTACATAAAACTTCTTGTACCATAATATATTAAAAAATAAATGCTAAGATTCCTTTGTAATAAAAAAATACTTAAATGTAAACAAATAAAAATTTGAATTAAAATGAAAGATTTCTTTTCCTCAAAGTTTGGGCCAAAAACGTGGGTGTGGATTATACATGGGCATGCATTATACACAGCAAAATGTTATTACCCTTAGGGACTGTTCTCCAACTATTATCCTAATATTGCTTATTCATAGCCAGCTCAAAGACAAGTTGACTTCCCAGATAACCAGCAATGCTTAGAATATTCTTTTTCTAAAACAGTTCATGTTTTCTACAAAGAAACATCTGTGAAAAGTGAGTAATACTGGTGTTTGTTGAAATGAGATAATGCATAATGTATGTAGGATGCATATTATTGTTGGAACGTATTAAGCCACTCAGTAAATAATAGCTGTTGCAACTGCTATTGCCCTTACTCATAAAGGTACTCAGGGTCCAGAACTATAGTCAGGAGTCCAAAGACAGACATTTCTTGTTGAACTTCCAATGCTGCGACCCAAGCATTAAGCTGCAGTGTGGTGGACTGAGAGTCCCCCTACACAGGTACTTTTCCCCACTGCTCAAGGTCTGGCAGATAAAGGGAAGGAAGGTGCTATGAGATTTACACACACACACACACACACAAAGTTTTGATCCATGAGAGACAACACTATATCAGCCCCTCGTGAAGCTAACAGGCACTGCCTCAAGCAGAAAAATTCAAGACTTTATTTATTTATTTGTTTTTAGAGACAGAGTCTCACTTTGTCGCCTTTGGTAGAGTGCCATGGCTTCATGGCTTACAGCAACCTCCAGCTCCTGGGCTTAGGTGATTCTCTTGTCTCAGTCTTCCGAGTAACTGGGACTACAGGCGCCTGCCACAACGCCCGGCTATTTTTTTGTTGCAGTTCGGCCAGGGCCAGGTTTGAACCCGCCACCCTTGGTATATGGAGCCGGCGCCCTACTCACTTAGGGGTTTTGAGGGTCTGTATAGACAAGGCAAAAAGTGAAAAGGTAACAGTTTCATATTTCAGTTAAACAGGCAGTTCTTTGTTCAAAGATGAAAGCTATCAGGCTGAAGGAAGGGAGTACTCAACTACAGATCAAAGAAACCTTTGGATAGGATTTAATGAGGGAAAGAGTCTGCAGTTTAGAGTGGCTGCAGCTGCAGGGTATCTGTGGGGCAAATATGAGTTACGTTCTAGGTTTATTTATATACTGTCTCTAAGCTGATCTCTATCTAGAATTTCCCAAGACTATTTTCTCATCTACTCTGCTGGACATTCCAACTCCCCCCTCACCATCTTAGGCATATCTCACAGCTAGCTGGTAGGGGGGTGGGAGTAGGCTGAGACTCAGGGTCTCAGGCAAAGCCAGCTTACTCTAAGCTCTCACCCACTCCAAGTCTCTTCTGGTAGATACACTTTTCTCTAAAATCCTATAGTGGTGTAATTTTTACATCACCTTTACTTTTTTTGCATTTAGATTACATATCTAAATTAGATATCAAGCAACCCATTTTAATCTTGCTACATTTTAAAATTTACTGGGACATTATAACCAGAGTTCATGAAACTTTTTCATTCACTTGCTTTTTAAAAAAGTTATGTCGAGTCCCAGTGTTTTTTTCCTTTCTTGCCTTCTCTTCAATCTTTTTAACAACTTCAGATGCTGACACTGAATTATACCTTTGATCTCCAAAGCACACTGCTATCATCAGTATGTTTTTTGCTAGTTTTATTTTGCCTTTCATACCTAAACCCTATCCTGTTATTCTTCCCCCAAAATACCCACTCCAATGTGTCTTTACATGTCCTTAAATATGCATGTATTTTTGTAAATAGGTAATACTGTTTTTTTTATATGTGCTTTTATTTATGGGAAGGGTTATGCTATGATATCAAATTACATTTTAAAACCTATCTTTGATATTTTATGTTATTATTAAGTGTTACTAACTTTTAGCTATATTTTAATCTATTCCCTAAAGTATGCACACCTAAATTACCATCAATTTCACAATACCACAAAATATGCCATAGTGAGCATACCTCTTATATCACCCTTTAGAAATGGAATAATCACATTTGTCCAATTGGGATGGTTTTGAAATTGAAGAGGGACTCTTATAATTATGTTGGGACAACAGGTATATATTATATATAATTATGTTGGGACAACAGGCATATATTATATATATATTAGACTATTAGACAAACTAGAATGTGTGGTCACTCTCATATGACAGATTTTTCTGGGACACAGTTGGTAATTAGCAAATATGTACTGATCGCTTTCCCTCTTCTGATTGTTTCCCAGCTGACATCTGTTCCAATTGCTTGGTGCACGTGGTGGATAATTGTTGAAGATTTTAAATACCACTCTTGCAGCTGGGTGCCATGGCTGACGCCTGTAATCCTAGCACTCTGGGAGGCCAAGGCCCAAGGATTGCTTGAACTCAGGAGTTCGAGACCAGCCTGAGCAAAAGCAGGATTCCATCTCTACAGATAGCCGATCGTTGTTGTAGTTCTAGCTGCTTGAGAGGCTGAGACAAGAGGATGGCTTGAGCCCAAGTTTGAGGTTTCTGTGAGCTCTGATGCCACAGCACTCTACCCAAGGCAACAAAGTGAAACTCTGTCTCAAAAAAAAAAAAAAAAAAAAAAACATAAATAAATAAGTAAATACCACCCTTGCTAAAAACTACTCATGAGGCTGATGTTTAGGTCACAGGTCATGGACATACTTAATTTCAATATGTTTGAGTTCTAATCATTCTTTTCTTGTTTATAGGTGGATGGATTTTTTAACTTCTCTGTCTTGCTATCTTTCAGGAGGTTTTGTATTTGTACTATCTATTTGTTCATCCTTTCTCCATTAGACTTTCTAGTTTGGGTCCATAGCAGCCGCTAGTTTATTAAAACTACGCCTAGGCCCTTACCCTAATGTAGCAACTACTATGTAGTTAGAAAAAAAAAAAAAAAAAAAAAGGAGTTTTTTCAAATTTTGTTATTGGCCCCTGCAATTACCCTTTGAAATAGAAAGGGCACCTTTTGTAATCCTTATTTTATAGAAAGGGAAGCTGAAGATAATGCTGTAAACTGACTTACTTCAGTCCACATATCTGGTATAGTTGGAGTCAAACTTGAAACTAGGTCTTCTTAATTTAATTTGTTTCTTCAGTATCTAAAAGGGATAAACTTTGGCTTATGGTTAAAGCAGGTACCGTCCAGGTTAGCTTTCTGTCTTCAGAACATATAGTATATAAATGAACAATAATTTTCTGTGAACAAATGAACTGGAGATTATGTAGGTATCTATAGGTCCCAGGTTTGAATTAATAATGCTACTAACCAATGCTATAGTGACTTCTTTTCATTATAGCAATGGTTTGGATTATAGATAAGTTTGGTTCTGTAAATATTCTGGCTGAACAAAGGACTTCAGGTGATTCCAGGAGGTCTCATGTTAAGTGTTTTTGTTCATTTACAACAAAGTAGTAATGGGATATAAATGTATTTATATAATGTGATGTTACAGGAGTAAGCAGTAGATTGCATTTGCTTATGATAAATGTCAGTAAGATTTCTTCCACACTTTTTTTTTTTTTTTTTGAGGCAGAGTCTCACTTTGTGACATCACAACTCACAGCAACTTCAAACTCTTTGGCTTAAGCGATTCTCTTGCCTTAGCCTCCCAAGTAGCTGGGACTATAGGCGCCTGTCACAACAATTGGCTACACACTTCTTTAAAGACACTGTTCTGTAGCCTTAAATAACCAGTAAAAAAGCTCTTCCTTTTGTCACCTAGTATATTGCATTCAGCTGCTTGACGCGTGTTTCCCATTCCTAGCATCCCCAGAGGCAACTGTAGTTTTGATGAAAGATTCCAGTGATAGTAATGATGTGTTACTCGCTGGAAGATTTTTCTTCCGTTGACCTTAGCCCAGTGGTTCTCAAACTTCCTAATGCCGAGAGGGTCGCATCCCACAGGTTGGGAACTGCTGCGCTTAGCCTAAAGACCGAAAAGCAATGAAAAATTTAATCTAAGTATTTTTTTCCAGCATTGAAAGAGGCTGGTTGGCCTTAGCCCCCTTGCTCAAACCTCACAGTTTTGAAGTCATTTCAAAATGTTGAATGATCTTTTTCTACCTACCTTTCTCGCTCAACTCAAATTACAATTCCCTCTCCAAAACCTCCTGCCTTTTATAAGACAAATTAAGAGGTTGCCCTAAGAACTGTTCAGCAATGTAGAGCTCCTATTTTTCATACCTTACCCTTCAAGGAAGTTAAACTAGTCTTCTAGAAGTAGCACTGTCTATCATATATCTTAAATCCTTTTTATTTTCTTGCTGCAGAGACTCCATGCACAGTGTGTAGTATTAAATTAGATGCTTCCTAGAGCTACTTTCTTTGGTCATGTTTTTCTTTATTTCACAGTGGATTTACTATCCCTTATGTTAATACTTAGAGCTTCAGGTATAAGCTTTCTTCCGACCAATGGAAAGTTTTTAGTGAGTTCCCATATGTCTCTTTAAGTATCTGTTTCCTGTTGTATCCAGTAGTAGATTGATGATGATGGCTGTTCTTTCCAATTGACCACTAAATTTTTTGTTTGTTTTGAGACAGAATCTCACTCTTTTGCCCAGGCTAGAGAGCCATGACATCAGCCTGGTTCACAGCAACCTCAGACTCCTGGATACAAGCAATTCTGCCTTGAAGTAGCTGGAACTACCAGTGCCCATAATGTCCAGATAACTTTTTCTGTTTGTTTTTAGTAGAGTCAGGGTATCCTCCCACTTTGCCCTTCCAGAGTGCTAGGATTACAGGTGTGAGCCACCACTGCTAGCCCGAATTTTTGTTTTTTAATTGTTTCCAAACTATCTCCTTTCTCTTTGCACTGTGGCTCTGAATACCACTAACTGACATTAAGAAAACCCTAGAGAAGTTCCTTAAGTTCCTTTTTCTTACCTTTCTTTTTTCAATGCATAGGTAAAATCCCTTTATAACAACTGGTTTCTTTAAAGTGAAATCCTTCCGAAAACTTAATTGTTGGTCCATGGAAATAGAGCTTTGGGAGTCAGCTTGCTTGTTTTCTTGTCTGTCTCTTCCCCTCCCTCCCTCTTCTTGGTCATGTTTTTATAACTTGAGATCTACCTTCTTAACAGATTTTAAGTGTATAATACAGTATTGTTATCTATAGGCACAATCTTATACAGCAAATCTCTAGGACTTATTTATCTGGTATAATTGAAGTTTTATACCCATCTATAATGTTCAAGGTCATAGACACAAAGAAGAGCATTGTAGTTGTCAGGAACTTGGGAGAAAGGAGGTAGGGAGTTTCAAATCAACAGGTAAGTTAGTTTTTTCTACATTGTATAAGGCTTGACAGTCATTGTATTTAGGTATAGGTTGACTGTCCCTAATCCAAAAGTCTGAAATCCAAAATGCTTTAAATTTCAAAACTTTTTTCCTTTTTCTTGAGACAGTATTGCTTTGTCACCGTAAGTAGAGTGCAATGGTGTCATTTTAGCTCACAGCAACATCCAATTACTTGGCTCAAGCAGTCCTCCTGCATAGCTGGAACTACAGGCAATGCCACCATGCCCTGCTAATTTTTTTGTTTTTAATAGCAAAGAGTCTTACCTTTGCTCAGGCTGGTCTCAAACTCAAGCAATCCACCCATCCCAGCTTCCCAGAATGCTAGGATTACAGGCATGAACCACTGCACCCAGCCTTCATTCCAAAATTTTTTGAGTATCAACATAACATTCAAAGGCAATGCTCATTATAGCATTTCAGATTTGGGATTTTTGGATTATGCTAGTGGAGTATGCTAGTGAGTATAATTCAGATATTCTAAAATCTGAAAAAAATCAAAATCTACAATGAGTCCTAAGCATTTTAGATAAGAGGTATTCAACCTGTATGTGGTTGTTTGCCCTTGAGGTAGAAAAGGACAGAAGAATAAATTTGGTAATTAGTCCTGCCATAAACCAGTAGCTACCTTTCTGATTCCAAGGTTTCCTGCCAACACCTACACCGCTGCCCACCTCAACCCAAAATAGAAAAATATAAATGACACTCCCAAGACCTCTTATTCCAAAACATTAGAAGCTTGAGAGAAGAAAAATATGGAAGAGAAAATATGGCGAGGAATCTTTCCCACTAAATTAGGGGTTCATTTGATAATCAGTTAAAAAGCATAGCTTCTTCTCATGAACACAGCTAATCCTGTTAATGTTAATATTGGGAATGTCAGGAATTGGGTCCTCTGAATGCCATCAACAGGATCATAATTAAATGTGAGTGAAACTTATGTCTTATAACAATCAACCATTATTCTTTACCTAAGTTCTGTATATATCTTTATTATATTCAACAAGCCATGTTGATCAGTGTTTGTATTTTTAGTCCTGCCTGATCTAAGTGGATACTCTTGACCTCTGTTGGTGGTATTACTGACCTTGCTCATGGCTATATCCCAGTCTGACTTACCAGGTTTATCTTTTCTTTTTTTTTTTAAGGACAGCCAGTCTCCCTGTCTCCATTAGCTCTCCTCCCCATTAGGGCTTTCTTTCCTCTCTTTTTCCTCTACTTCTCTAATCCCTTTCTTTCTTCATCCCCTCCCCTCTTTTACTCCTCCATGATTTTCTCAGGGCTGGGCTTCAACATCGTCGGTGGGACAGATCAGCAGTATGTCTCCAATGACAGTGGCATCTACGTCAGCCGCATCAAAGAGAATGGGGCTGCAGCCCTGGATGGGCGGCTGCAGGAGGGTGATAAGATCCTCTCGGTGAGAACTGGCTTTGGCTGCCTTCACTGTTCTTTGCTCCCCAGACCCCAGGTCCTACCCCAGCCCCTTTCTTGAGAGGATTCCAGCCTTGGAGTATAGAGTTGAATGTGAGAAACCTTGATCAGTCATCCTTTCCAGCCCTATTATTGGTTTGGAGGGTAATATTTTCCTCATTTAACAGACAAGGCAAGTTAAGTGAAGAATGGGAAGTTACTTACCCAGGCTAAGAAAACACAAAGCAAGAAAAGTGGAGGACTGGTATTGGGGAAAGATCGTTAAAATTCACAATTTTTGTCTTCTATTATTTATTACCTCCTTTTGTTGATTAAAACACTAATGTGTTTCTCCTTGAGATGTTATTGACCCTTATAATTGGATTTAACTTCAAAACACACAAAGAAAGAAGGTCAGAATTAAGACAGAGCTTTTCTTCACTTGTTTTGATGAAAAATTAGAATGAGGTTTGATTTGGATATCTGTCCACTACGCTCCTATTTCACCCTGCTAATGCCTCTACTAAGACAATACACGGTAATCATTAGTTTTACTCAATTCTGGAATTTCTCAAGGGCAGAGGTCAGATCTTTTTTTAACCTTTTATACCCTACTACAGTGTTCAATATATGTTTAACAAATGAGCAAGTTAAGAAATTCAGATAAACCTAGGAAGGTTGACTGATAAATGGGGGCCCACAGACCCCTATTTTAACAAGTAGTTAAAATAAATTAGAATAAGCTTAAAATCAATTCTAATACCCTCAAAATAAGAATTTTTAAAAGTATTAAAATGCAAAATATAACTGTACTTTTTAGTTCCCTATCATTAGTTATGGTAACATTATGATGCTATCAACTTTGCTAGAGTTAGGGAGAGTGTAGCTTAGAGATAACCATTCTATAGTTTTTAAAATTAATTTTCAGACTAACTGAAGATGACCAGCTTATCACTTGTATGGAAACAGTATAGGTGATTCATATAAAGAATAGAGAAGTGCTAAGGGGGTTAGATACCATCTATGATATTTATGGGAGAGCTGACTTCAAAAGATTAAGCTTGAAATTTGAACTAGGATAAGGCTTCTCTTTGCAAAAGCTCCTACCTTCTTCTCCAAATGGGCTATGAGTCCATGCTCTGAAGAGGAGGAAACTATTCTTATGAATTGAATAGGCTATGATAGCCAGATTGAGAAAGATTGACGTAAGTGAATGAAGTACAGAATAAAAGAAGGGTTGATTGTCAGAATTAAACCTTCATAAGATAGGTTTGTTCATTTCTTTAAAAAAAGAAACAGGGTCTCATTTTGGTACCTGGGTGCAGTGGTGTCATCATAGCTTACTGCAACCTTAAATTCCTGGGGCTCAAACAATTCTCTTGCTTTGGCCTCTCAAGTAGCTGGGACTACAAGCACATGCCACCGTGCCCAGCTAATTTTCTATTTTTTTTTTTTTTTTTTTTTATTAAAGATGTATCTTGCTATGTTGCCCAGGTTGGTCTCAAACTCCTGGTCTCAAGTGATTCTCTTACCTTGGCTTCCCACACTGCTTGGATTGCAGGCATAAAGCACCATGCTGGCCCAGTTTATCCCAGTAAAAATTTTGTTACTATAGATTTATTTTGAACTTTCCCATTTAGTTAATAAGTGATTAAATGCCATATGTTTGAAGTCTTGTGGCCCTCTTAGTTGCCAGTTTGTTGGACACTTCTCTCCCATCAAGCCCACTTGGTAGCAATATATGAAGGCAGAGATACAAAGCAAAGGAAAGAGAACTTCCACCTTTTCTTCATTTGGCATCTGAGTATGTGAGAGATAAAGTTTAGCAGTATGGTTCTGAGCACTTCTTCAAGAAGACTTTATGATTTCCACTTAGTTCCCAGAAAAGAAGGAAAATCAGAACAAGTAGTTAATTGAGCTACCTAAATTAACTCAAGAATGTTTTTTAAGAATGTGTTCTTGCTTATCTATAATATAAATACAGTGTCCTGGCAGTATTTAAATCCTTACTATTGCTTTTCCTCAGTGAATTAAGTTTCTTGTTGACCCTATTTATTCATCTATGAGATAGAGACAGTGATAATCTTCTTTCCATCTCAAAAGAAGAGTGAAAAGTTTAGAAATATTTCCCATTGCTTCCAGGAGAAGACCATTCTTAAAATATGAATTAATTTGGCAATGGCAAGTAAGGCAAAATTAAGATTGGGCTATTAAATTAATGAAAGGGACAGCATATTCTTAGAATCCATACAGTTTAATATTTGATGCATAAAGCACATTCTCTTCACCTAGGGTCTATGGGTGAAGAAGAACCTGAACATATAGGGGTTAAAAAAGAGCCGTATTATTTGAAAAGCTTTGGTTAAAAGTAGATTATTACAAAATGAAGATGGTGAGAAGTTTTAGAGCACTAAATGCCAAGTAGAGTGCTAAGAACTTTAAGTTTATATTATTTAATATTGTAGTAACCTTAGGAGGTGGGTATGATTATTGTGCCCATTTTTCAGCTAAGGAAACTGAGGCTAGGTAAAGTCAAGCTTGTCTAAGATCACACAACTACTAAGCACTAGGGGAATAAAACTTCAGTCTATCTGAATTTGGAGCATCTGCTCTTAACCAGCGTGCTATGCTGCATCCTGAAAGGTAAATGAGAAGCTAGAATTAGTAACCTAAAGAGAAAGTTCACTATAGTGAACTAATAGTAAAGTGTATGTATGCTTTTACATAAAAACTGAAATTAGTCTTTCCATAAAGAGTAGAATTATGGAGGAGAAAAATGATGTAAACTGCAGTGTGGAAGAATTTATTAGATAGAAGCTGAAATGAGGAATCTTTCTTATGTGGGCATTTCCTCATAGAGAAAAGAAAATGTCTAAATTCATAGCAAGGAGAGTTTACTTTATCAAAAATGTGTGTAAGAACTGTTAAGAAATACTGCAAAGATATACAGAAGATATTAAATGTTACACAGACATATAAGATATATCACAAAGAATGATATGTTAATGTTTTAGCCAGTTAAGGAAAAGGCATGCAAAAGAAGAGAAGGAAAATGCCAGGAAAAGGAAAGGCAGAAGTAGAAGACATATGGAGGGAAATATCACAAAGAAAAAGAAGGAGCATATATATACACACACATACAAAAGAGTAAAGGTAGCAGCATCTCTTCACTGTGTCTAGGCCTACATTCCTTTGACTCCCATTTTCATTCTAAAGTTCATTTTAAAATTCTTTCTAGATCCTGTTCCCTAAGAAATATTACAAAATAGCTTCTGTTGCTTCACTTACCCATGACATCCAATTCCTTCTCTATCCTTAATTGATCTGTCAGGACATAACCATGAAATACATCTAAGGATTCATTGATTATTAGCTTTGAAGTCTCTGTAAAATGATGCTAAATTATATACTATCCTATATTCCTGTTTATTTTTCAGGGACATTCTTATTCTAACATGGGTTATTTTTCCATGTTATAAATAAAATATGCCCCATTTTTTCCTGGTAACTTTTGGATGCTGGATAATCAAACAAAAAATGTGACTTTTATCATATATTCATTTTAGATAACTAATAGAAGTATCATTAGGTGATCTGTAAAATTCCCTTGAGTTCTTATCAACTGTTAGTTTAATCTGTTTTCTCTAAATAATGCCCACATAATATCTTGATTTCAAGTTCTAAAATTAAATAACTGCATGATTTGTCCTGTAGTTTTCTGTTTCTCATCAAAAGTGAAATTTAATTTTTATGATCACTATGGGTGATTTAAACTAAAAAAGAAAAAAAAATCTTAATGCATATAAATGACTTTTAAGACCATGTTGCATCTGACAACCATGAAATAAAAATGGGTCTTAGCAAGGGAAGAATAGACCTGTGTTGAAGTGAGGGCTCAAAATCTTACACCTGTAGTTCAATTGTTTATTGGTAAGGAAGATTTATTACTGGAATAGGGTACTATAGAACTGGGATCATTTTATTTTGGTTTAAAAATGTAAATTGTTTAGGTTTTTCATTTTCTCTGTATGTTTGCCTAAATGAAGGGAGATAGATAGTCAAGAAAAGTCAATCCTTAGTGGACGTTATGTTTTTATGTATGAAGCTTGGGGTGATGTAGCTGACTATTTTGTTGTGCAGTTGTGTGGTCTATTTTAACCAAACCCCTTGGTTAAACAAAATGGCACAGTTTGGGCCATTAGCCAGCTGCATTTCATAATCTTAATTTGGTGAATGAAAGAGTTGGTTAGTCATCAACATCTATCAACTATTGTACTTGATGGCCTTCAGGGTACTGTGCCAGGTGCTATGGAAAATTGCAAAGAAGAAAATGAAAGATTGATCTCTGCCCTTAGCTGAGAAATCAGTGGAAAGGGCTCCCCAAACAGCACCATTCAATCAGCTGCAGAGACATTGAAATATGTAACAGAAATCCTTGTCTAATACAAGGTAGTTCTGGGGAAGACTCTTTGCCTTCTCATCTGTCCGTGTGTAGCATGTAGGCCTCTATCTGGCATAGAAAGCACATCTGATAAGTTAGTTGTTCAGTTTATTTTCATGCACTGACTTTTTTGGATGGGCCTAATTATTGCACCTATTTTTATTCCTTTAACTTTGATGAAAAAAGATACCAAAAATACATGTTTCAGGATCTTGGTAAAAAATTAAAGTCCCCAGAATATAATCTGAGGTCAGTGCTCATTCATTTGAGCCCATTCTTTCTCTATGCTTCTCCATCTACATTTATATTAGAGCTCTATACTCAGGGATCCTATTTGAGATTAGCCTGAGGCAATTCAAAATTCTTAATAATCAAAAAAAACTAATTTTAACTCAGCTTATATCACAGGGTAGGAAATAGGAAACATGTTCAAAGACTGCTAACAACCAGAATGAAAGCAAGAAATTTTGTTTCCCCATCAGTTACCTGGAGCACCATCTTAATTCTCTGAACATTCAAAGTCATCACAATTTTCTAGTATGTTGCAAATCTGTATAATTTAAGTTGAATGAAACTTACACTATGAGTTAAAGAAGCTGAAGTAGCAAGTTAAAAAATCTAGGATTCTGATCTTTAGTTTGGTAGAGACAAAAAAGAAAAACAAAAACAAACAATTCTAGGATCACTCACCTGAGTATCTTTTGGTACTAAAGTGAGGTCCAAGGACCAGCATTTTGGTCATCTCCTAAGAACTTTTTCAAATGCAGCATCTGACCAAGCACAGTGACTGACACCTATAATCCCAACGCTTTGGGAGGCCAAGGTAGAAGGATCTCTAGAGGCAAGGAGTCTGAGACTAGCCTGGGCAACATAGACTCTGTCACTACAAAAATTATAAAGTTAGCCAGGTATGATGGTGCATACCTGTAGTCCCAGCAACTCAGGAGGCTGAGGAGGAAGCATTACTTTAGCCTAGGGTTTTAAGGTTACAGTGAGGTGTCATTACACCATTACACTCCAGCCTGGACAACAGAGCAAGACCCTATCTCTTAAAGAAAGACAAGTGACACAGACTATCAAGTCTCTCCAGACCTGCAGGCAAAAACTGTATTATAACAAGATGAGTCTGTGCACAATAAAGTTTGAGAACCACTGCTGTAGGCTAGTGTTTTTCAAACCTTTTACATTATAATCTTTAGTAGGAACTGCATACATTTTTTATTTATCAAAATAGGAATGTGTATGTGTGTGTATGTATAGTATATTTGAAGCAAAAGTTTAACAAAACAGTACTTTTATATATGTGATGTCTTCTAGTATTTTGTGCCTTCTAACTGTGCTTTTTAAAAATTACATACTAGTCCTGACCCACTGCATTAATATTACAGTTTTCTATATAGGTTCAATGAATCCCTATTTGAAAAATGTGCTACTCTAGTAAAGGGAGAACCACTGATGAGATCTGAAGATGCAAGGGAGGTAGTCGGGAAGTAGAGACCAGTGAGAAGACTATTTCAGGCAGGTTAGGTTCAAGCTAACTCAGACTTGAAAACCACTTGGAAAGTTGTCAAAGCAAAGTAAAAATGTACATTTTCAACAAATTCCCAGGTCATACTAATGCTGCTGGTCATGGAACCACACTTTGAGAACCACTTGTTTGTATTAGTAAGAATGATGATAAACAGTGGATTCCACAGATATTTAGAGCTAAAGTCTTATAGAAATTGGTGCTTAGTCACTAGGCAACTAGAATATGTACAACTACTTAGAAGCAGTCAGTACTGGAGAGCAGACTTCATTTTGGAGTAGAAATGACATTATCAAAGGAGAAAGTCATAATCATGCCTTTGTTTTTTTAAATCAAGTCTCTGTCACCCTGGCTAGAGTAAGGTGATGTCATCATAGCTCACTGCAACCTCCCATCTTTCAGCTATGTATAATCCCGAGATTATGTCAATCAGGCTTTGTTAGTTATGGCTTTTGCAGGGTGCACTCTTACAGTCATTCCTCAGGGAAACGTGACATTTATTATGCTTAAGAATTGTACAAAGTTGCTCTTCAGGTACTATAAGGGCTATGATGATCTGAGATACAACCTCTTCAAGTTACAGTAGAATATAAAGTTTTATATAAAGCAGAGTTTAATTTGAACTTTAAGAGATACATAGTATAGAGAGTCAAAGAAATAAATCTTATCTAGTGAAGTATCTAGAAAGGCCTTGTCAGTGAAGTGGCACTTAACTAAATTCCTTTTTAAGTTTTAATGCTATGTCAGTGTATACAAATGAATAAAAATATTAATACAGAAACACTTTGTTTTTATACAGCTCTACAATTTTTTAAAGTATAACCAATATAGCTAAAACTGTAAAATGAATAAAAATATAATTTACATCATAAATGTGATAATGATATGTGGCTGAAATAAAATCCTTGTTTACAATGTAAATTTGTATACATAGGTTAGTGTTTTAAAGTGAGGGATTTGGGGCCAAGCTGGCTTTGCTACTTCCATTCTACGTGTGCCTGGACAACTTGCATAGCCTTTCTATACTTCAGCTTTATCAGTTATAAAATGAGGTTCCTAACTTATAGGACCTGGAAGATAATGTTAGTTGTAGGGAAGCAGGGTAATAATGCTCTTGGAGACATACAAATACAGTAACAGGATCCCAAGTGTCAAAATGAGATAGGCATAGAAGGTAAGAGAAAGGAGAGACCACATTTTATTTTGTTTTATTTTTACCTAGGTTTTCTTCAAATGGCCTATGGTATGGCAGTTCTAGGAAAACATAGCTTTGAAAAGAAAAAAGCTGAGTAATTTTGTCCATACTCCTGTCCTTTGAAATTTTCCCTGAAAGAGGTTTTTGTTGTTTGTTTTTGTTTTTAAGATTTGGACACATAAAAGTAAATTGTTGAATTATGCCTTTCTTGCTATTCTTTCTTGCTGTTTTGACAGGTAAATGGCCAAGATCTAAGGAACTTACTGCACCAGGATGCTGTAGACCTCTTCCGCAATGCAGGCTATGCTGTGTCCCTGAGAGTGCAACACAGGGTAGGTGTCGCTTACAGCCAGAGACCTGGCTCCGGTCTTTTGCTCCATTTTACTTAATGTTTGCCCTTGAAATCTTATTTATAAAACCAATTTATAGGCCAGCCTCTGGCTCATGCCTATAATCCCAACACTTTGGGAGGCCAGCACAGAAGGTTCACTTGAGGCCAGGGGTCCAGACCAGCCTGGGCAACATAGGCAGACCCTGTCTCTACAAACAATTTAAAAATAGCCAGGTGTACTGGTATGCACCTGTAGTCCTAGCTACTCAGGAGGTTGAGATGGGAGGATAACTTTAGCCCAGGAATTCAAGGTTACAGTGAACTGTTATCAGGTGGGCCATGGCCTGGGTAACAAAGTGAGACCCTGTCTCTAAAAAAATAAATAAATAATTTTTAAAAGTTTATAAAATAAAACTCTACAAAGATAGTAAGCTTTCTGGCAGCTATTTATGTGCTTTTTCTTTTTTCTTTTTTTTTTTGTGCAGTTTTTGGCTGGGGCTGGGTTTGAACCTGCCACCTCTGGCATATGGGGCCACCGCCCTCCTCCTTTGAGCTACAGGCACTGTCCCTTACGTGCTTTTTCCCATCACTGCCATGCACCTTTTACTTTTCAAGTGAGTGGCCCTCTTGACCAAAGCTCTAGTGTTGAAAGGAAAGCTCCAGGAAAAAGGAAATGAATTCAGAATTCAGTCAAGGCAGCACCCCTCCTTGCCTCTGCTTCTTATTTTCTTGTGTTTTATAATTTGGATGATGTAAAGCCTAGGTAGATACTATTCATCCTATAGCACTGAGAATTTCTGAGTGTACCACAAAACAGGTTCAGTATGCCTTTAAGTTTATGCCTTCATAAATTGGTACACTCTTTTTCTTACTCAGCAGCTGAGTAAAGCTTCACAGGCTGAAGAACATTGAGAGGAGTGCCTTAAAAAGTAGAGAAAACAAAACACAAAATATATCTGAGAAAACACCCAGGGTTGCAAGCGGAATCTGGTTGTAATGGATTAGGAAACAGATCACCAAGGGACAGTATTGGTCATCAGCTGCTTCTGCCTTGGCTCTTCTCTGTTTCCAAAGCATGGCAGAGTTATCCAATAGATAAAGACACGTGAATACAGCCACACACTTTAGATTTGATTACAGGTCTTTTTGTAGGTATGTGGGATATGACTTCTAATGTTTACTTATAGGAAACATCCATAAATAATTCCTAATAAAACAGATCCTTCTGCTCAGGGAATTTGCCTAGCCCTAAAAACCATGTCTTCCCATTAAGCATGCCCTCTCAGGACATCTCATCAACAAATGAATGATGGATATAGGGGTCCAGTAGCAGATACAATGGTAGTTTACACAGTCTTCCCTTACAAAAGGGTCAGAGTTTTAGATTATAATGAGGAGGTTAAATCCAATGGGACAAGATAAAAGTTGATATTAACAGCCACCCTGAATGAAATCTGAAATGAAGACCATCCAGCCTCAAAAGGAAGCACTAGGCAATAGAAAATTATAACCACTAGGATATAATTTCTTTTTATTTATCTGTGAATTTTTTACCTCTGTGTTCAATGTATGTTTCACCTTTATCTCTGTCTAGTATTACAAACTAGGAGATGAAGGACAAGACAGCATCTTAGGACGGAATAACACCTTTTGGGAATTGGAAAGCATTTTCTTTTCTTTTTTTTTTTTTTAATTTTCTTTTTATTAAATCATAGCTGTGTACATTAGTGCAATCATGGGGAACAATGTGTTGGCTTCATATACAATCCGAAACATTTTCATCAAACTGTTTAACACAGTTAAACACTGTTTAGCCTTCATGGCACTTTCCTAGTTATTGTATGAAGACATTTGTATTCTGCATTTAGTGAATTTCATCGTATCCTTCTAAAATACACTGTAGGTGTGATTCCACTAATTACCCTCCGTCCGCCCATCCTCCCCCCTCCCCTCCCCTCCCTTGCCCCTTTCCCCATATTCTTGTGTTATAGCTGGGTTATGCCCTTCATACAACGGCTATAAATTAGCTTCATAGTAGGGCTGAGTACATTGGATACTTTTTCTTCCACTCTTGAGATACTTTACTAAGAAGAATATGTTCCAGCTCCATCATGTAAACATGAAAGAGGTAAAGTCTCTTATCTTTCTTTAAGGCTGCATAATATTCCGTATTAATCCATTCATGGATCGATGGGCACTTGGGCTTCTTCTGTGACTTAGCAATTATGAATTGGGCTGCAATAAACATTCTGGTACAGATGTCTTTGTTGTAATGTGGTTTTTGGTCTTCTGGGTATATACCTAGTAAAGGAATTATAGGATCAAATGGCAGTTCTATTTTTAGATCTCTAAGTACTCTCCAAACATCCTTCCGGGAATTGGAAAGCATTTTCAAGTGATGGCATTGCACCTGTATTGACATTGCCCAGATCTGGGTCTTACTGCATTCTGATGACTGGTAATCTTTCTAAGTAACATTCCAGAAAGCTCTAGCTCCCCTCCCAATAATAGATTTCATCTTATATCTTTATTTTCCTGATATGCAAATATTGAGGTGGCAGAAGTAGGGAAACAGAAGGTATTGGACTTGACTTTAGGGGTTCCTTTATGTCAGTAGCACTTCAAGGTTAAACACCTCCTCATCAGACCTATTTTCTTCCTGAAGATTCTGTGACACTGATGTATCAGCTCAGGACGAAGAGAGGAATCCTTCTGCTAGGTAGTACTTGCAGGTTATACCTTTGGGTGGTCTACAGACTAGACCCAGGTGATGTATCACCTGGACATTTCAGTTGTGGTAAACATACATTTGTCACTAGAGTTATAACATTTTTCTTCCCCTTCTAGTTACAGGTACAGAATGGACCTACAGGACATCGAGGTGAAGGGGACCCAAGTGGTATTCCCATGTTTATGGTGCTGGTGCCAGTGTTTGCCCTCACCATGGTAGCAGCCTGGGCCTTCATGAGATACCGGCAAAAACTTTGAAAACTTGCTTTCTTGCAGTGCTCCCAATGAAAATACATTTCTCCTACCCTCTGCCCCTGCCATTCTCCCATATCTTTTCCTCTCTGTGTAGCCAACACATGATTTAAAGTAACTGATACCCACCCTGAACCTTGCTGTTCAGAATCTCCAAAATCTTCATATTCTCATGGAAAAGTAACGGTATTGTTTGAAGGAAAGCTGAAGACAAAACTTGATTAGAACAAAGAGGAATTATATTTTTCACAGGACTTTCAATAGAAATTCAGCTACTACCGAAAGAGGGAAAGGTCCAGTCACTGTGGATGATCCTTTTTTCTTAGCTGGCATGCCTTAAAGGCCAGCTGCATGATATTGGAGGAAGAGAGGATTTTTCTTGTTCATGATCTTCCTTGGAAAGTTTTTGTGGCCTTTATTTAATTTTTAACTATATAC
>CAUYON010016738.1:0-10200 GCA_963573935.1 Arctocebus calabarensis
CTACCAGACCTGAGACTGTACTATAAATTAATAGTGATGAAAACAGCATGGTACTGGTACAAAAACAGAGAGATCGATGTATGGAACAGAATAGAGAACCGAGAGATGAACCCAGCTACTTACTGCTATTTGATCTTTGACAAGCCAATTAAAAACATTCAGTGGGGAAAAGATTCCCTATTTAACAAATGGTGTTGGGTGAACTGGCTGGCGACCTGTAGAAGACTGAAACTGGACCCACACCTTTCACCATTAACCAAGATAGAATCTCACTGGATCAAAGATTTAAACTTAAGACATGAAACTATAAAAATATTAGAGGAAAGTGCAGGGAAAACTCTCGAAGGAATCGGCCTTGGTGAATTTTTTATGAGGAGGACTCCCCAGACAATTGAAGCAGTATAAAAAATACACTTCTGAGACCTGATCAAACTAAAAAGCTTCTGCACTACTAAGAACACAGTAACTGTAGCAGGCAGACAGCCCTCAGATTGGGAGAAAATATTTGCAGGTTATGCCTCAGACAAAAGTTTAATAACCAGAATACAAAGAGAACTCAAGCATATTGGCAACAAAAGGGCAAGTGATCCCATCTTAGGGTGGGAAAAGGAATTGAAGAGAAACTTCTCTAAAGAAGACAGGTGCACGGCCTACAGACACAGGAAAAAATGCTCACCATCCTTAATGATCAGAGAAATGCAAATCAAAACTACTTTGAGATATCATCTAACTCCAGTAAGATTAGTCCACATAAAAAAATCCCAAAACCAGAGATGTTGGTGTGGATGTGGAGAAAAGGGAACACTTCTACATTGCTGGTGGGAATACAAACTAATACATTCCTTTTGGAAAGATATTTGGAGAATACTTAGAGATCTAAAAATAGATCTGCCATTCGATCCTATAATTCCTTTATTAGGTAAATTTCCAGAAGACCAAAAATCACATCACAATAAAGATATTTGTATCAGAATGTTTTTTGCAACCCAATTCATAATTGCTAAGTTGCAGAAGAAGCCCAAGTGCCCATATACCCACGAATGGATTAATAAATTGTGGTACATGTATACAATGGAATACTATGCAGCCTTAAAGAAGATGGAGACTTTATTGCTTTTGTGTTTACATGGATGGAGCTGGAACATATTCGTCTTAGCAAAGTATCTCAAGAATGGAAGAAAATGTATCCAATGTACTCAGCCCTAATATGAAGCTAATTTATAGCTTTCATATGAAGGCTAAAACCCAATTATACATGGGAAAAAGGGAAAGGGAGAGGAGGTAAGGGGAGAGGATGAGTGGAGGGAGGGCAATTGGTGGGATCACGCCTACAGTGCATCTTAGCAGGGTACTGGTGAAACTTATTAAATGTAGAATATGAATGTCTTCATATAGTGATTAAGATATTGCCATGAAGGCTATGTTTAACAGTTTGACCAAAATATTTCAGATTGTATATGAAGTCAGCACATTGTGCCACATGATTGCTTTAATGTACACAATTATAATTTAATAAAATAAAAATAATTATAATAAAATTATAATTAAAGAAGAAAAAAAGAGTGTCAGATAAGAATAATATGTGAAAATAATCAAATAACACACAAAAACATATCTCATTAAACAAGTTAATAGTAAATCTTAAAATTTATTTAAGTACAATACACAAAAACATTAGTAACTAGAACCTGAGGGTAGTAAATTACATTGCACAGTGCACAAAAATAAGAATTTTTGATATTAATTGCTTTATTAGTTTATTGACCATTCACTATGTAACCCTTATGTACTAGGCACTATTTTTGGTTTTGAGGTGTATGTGTGTGCATGTGTGTGTGTGTGAAGATGCTAGATAGAAAAATAAAGCAATTGTATAGAAGGAAAGTTATGGTGTTGCAAATTTTAAGTAATATTTTAGGAAAGGGCCAATCAAAAAGGTGATAATTGTGCACAAATTCAAATAAGGTGAAAGAAAGAGCCCAGGGAATATCTGGGTTAGTGAATGAAGTGTTCATTATACAGGATGAATGTGATGCAAAAGATATGAAAGATGGAAGAGTATCCTGTTAACAGCAGCTTCAGAAAATACCAAAAGTGGTAAGTTGTGGGTTAACCAAGATGAAAGGGGATATATTTCCAGGTGAGAGGAAGAAACCTGGAGAAGCCTGGAGTGTGATGTAGAAAATGGATTGACAGGAAGCCAAGTTACAAATCCAGAAGTCATGGAAGAGCAGAGGAGCACAAGTGGCACTCAGACGTGGTGAGGAGGTGGAACAGGTAAAGAACTCAAGAAGAGTGGAACAGGTGAAAATCATATGGCTTTTCTAATAGACTTTACTTCTCCCTCCTCAGAGCTGGAAATTTTTTGAATCTTTATTCCAATGTTTCGTCACTAAATTTTTTTTGAGATATATAAATTTCTAAGATTACTGATCAATGACTCTTTATATGCATATACTTCTGTGTCATCATTAATCAAATCAAAATATAGAATATTTCCAGCCCCCAAAGGCTCTATCGTGACTCTTCTAATTAACACCTACCCTCATGAGTAGCCACTATAATATCCTAAACTACGATCATTTTATCTGTTCCAGAAGTTTGCATAAATGGAACCATGCAATACAGACACTTCTGAGTCTGTTCACTTTTTGCAGTATGTTTGTAAGATTCATCCTGTTGTTTTTATTTCTATTTTGTTGTTTTAGTGCTATGTGCTGTTCCATTGCATAATGTAACAAAGCTGGTTTATCTCATTTATCACTGAAAGGTATTTGAATTGTTTTCCAATAGTTTGGGTTGCTAAGGATATGCTGCAATAAACATTCTCATTTATGTCTTTTGATTAATATAAGGAGTCATTGTTGTTGTGTATATGCCAAGGAATGGACTTGCTGGCAGTTGAGGAGATATTGCTTGTTTTCCAAGATGGTTATATAAATTGAAACTCCACTAAGAATGACAAGAGTTCAAATTGTTCCACATTCTTTATATTGTTTATCTGTTTTAGTTTTAGACATTCTGTTGAGTCTATAGCTGTATCTCCTTGTGGTTTTGTTTTGCATTCCTCTGATGATAACTAGTACTGGGTACCTTTTCATATGTTTTGTGGTTATTTGATTATCTTTTGTGAAGACCCTACTTGGGTTTGGGGGTATTCCTTTACTTGGTTGTATGAATTTTTCTTTCTCACTTATAAAAACCATTTTTATATTATGTGTATGGCTACTTCGACAGAACTAATTGAAATTCTCAATTTAAATAATGTCTAGTGTTCAATCTTTTTCCTATGGTTGGCATTTTTTGTTTGTTTCCTTTTAAGAAATCTTTGTCTATTTCTAAACCACAAAGACTTTCTCCTTTTCTTCCTTCTAGAAGTCTCGCCACTTTAGCTTTTGTATTTGGTTTTTATGCTCCATCCTGAGTTTCATGATTGTATCTGGGATAAGGCAGGAGTCAAGATAACATTTTTCAATATGGATATCAAATTGACTCACACCATTTATTGGGGAAAAACCTCACTTTTTTTTAATTGAATTGCTGTGGTGATGTCATACTATGTATAAGAGTGTTTCTTTGTTATCTCTATTTTGATCCACTTAATCTATTTCTTTTTGCCAATATTGTAGTTTTATATCAAGTCATTATAGATGGTATTTTAAATCCTCTGACTATGTTCTGTGGTATTGCCATGGCAACTTTAGTCTCAAGGAATTTCTATATAAATTTCAGAATCCGGTCTTCAATTTCCATAAAAATAAAAATTTAAAAGACAAAGAGAGAAAACAAAAGCCCTGCTAGGATTTTTTATAGGTAATGCACTAAATGTATAGGTCACTTTGTAGAGACAGAGTCTCACTTTATTGCTTTGGGTAGAGTGCCATGGCATCACACAGCTCACAGCAACCTCCAGCTCCTGGGCTCTATAGGTCACTTTGGACAGGATTATTTAATGAGAGTTAATGTCCTAATCTATTAGTATGTCATATCCCCCCATTTTATTTAATTTCTCTTTTAAATATTTTGCAGTTTTCAATGCATAGTTCTTGTACATTTTTCATTACATTTATTCCCAAGAATGTAATGCTTTTTGGTAATCTACAAAATAAATTTATTTTTGTTATTTCATTAGGAGTTATGTTTTGCTAAATGTATGTATTTATATTTTGAGATTGAGAATATCACTAAATCCACACATAAATTATTGCAATTATAATTCATTTTGAATTTTCTACATATAAATCAAGACCATATAGTGGAAATTCACTGTTTTCCCTCAAATTTTTATGACCTTTATTAATGATATTTTCTATCATTTGGTTATGAGATATTATCCTTTCCATATATCACTAATTTCTAGCATTTTGTTTATGATTTTTGCATCTGCATTAAGGGGGAATATTGCTCTCCAATTTTCTTTTCTTTTAATGTTATTATCAGTTTTATCCAAGGTTATTTGATATCATGAAATAATTGGAAAAAATTCAGTCTTTTGTATTCATTGAAAAGGTTTATATAAAATCAGTCTGATTTCTCTCTCAAAAGTATGGAAGAATTCATTGGCAACATCATCTGGATTTGAATTTTCTTTAGGGGAAGATTCTTTTGTACTACTTAAATTTCTTTAATACATTTGGGAATATTCATGTTTTTATTTTTCATGTTAATTATGGCAAATTATGTTTTTCAAAGACCATGTCCATTTTATATAAGGTTTAAATGTATTGGCATAGAATTGCTAAAAGTTTATTAATAACTTAATACTGACAAATCACTAGTGACAGTCCCTTTTTGGTTTTTCATTTGCTTATTAATTATTCGCACTTTCATTTGTTCTATTCCTTTCTAGGGTGTGATGCATGTTACTAATTTTTTCAAGAGCTAGCCTCTGGCTTTATGGGTGTATTTTCTTTTGTAGATATGTCACTTCATTTATTTTTGCTTTATTTTGATACATTTATGTTTTCTAATTGTTTCAAGTTTAATTAGATGTCCTCTTTATATATTCTTTCTTTTTTTTGTAGTTTTTTTTTTGGCTGGGACTGGGTTTGAACTCGCCACTTCTGGCATATGGGGTCAGCGCCCTACTTCTTTATTCTTGGTATTGAAAATCAAATGATTCATTTTTAACTTTTCTTCTTTTTCAGTTTGTGCATTAGGAATATAAACTGCCACCTAAATTCTATTATAGTTAGATACTATAATTTCAGCACTCTTCATTTTAGTTAGTAATATAAAAACTGTGTACGTCTTTAGTATATATTTATCCTTACTACAAAAGTACTCTGTAATTTTATGTCTATTATATGACTTCTGCTTGCTCATAATTTGTGTTCCCTGCCTTCTTTATTGGCAACTTTCAGCTTTGGGATCTAACCACCAATTAATTGCTCTCTGTCTCTGTCTTGCACTCAGAATCCTGTAAGCAATTTTCACAGCAATTGTTTGTCATGTTCTTAGCTACTGAATATTAGACGTATTATAGTCTCTCTGCTTCTGTTATGGACACACATCCCTGAGCTCGGAGTCAAAGAGGAGTCAAATATCAATTCTCGTCTGTGTTATTAGGCTACATTGGTTCTAACAAAGTGCCACAAACTGGGTGGCTTAAAAACGGAAATTCATTTTCTCACAATTTTGGAAGCTAGAAGGCCAAGATCAGGGTGTTATCAGAGTTAGTTCTCTCTGAAGGCTGTGAGACAGAATCTGTCCCATGCCTTCTCCCTCGCTGCTAGTGGTTTCTGGGCAGTCACTGGCATCTCTGGCTTGTAGGACATCACCCCAGTCACTGCTTTCATCTTTCCCTGGTGTTTTCCCTGTGCGTCTGTCTGCATCCAACTTTCCTCCTTTTATAAGGGTATCGGTTATATGACCTTATTTTAACTAATTTTATCTGTAACAACTATTTTTCAAAAAAGTCACATTCTGAGATATTGGAAGTTACGACTTAAAAATATGAATTTGGCAGGGCCACAAGTGAACCCAGAATACTATTCAGAGTTGCTAAAAAGGAGAAAAAGTCCATGGCATCACTCTAGGATTTTTAAATCATTATTGTTATTATTTAGCTTGTATTTTATAAAAAGTCTTTTAAAGACTAACTCAAATATCGAAACAAATGCATGAGGATTTGGGGGGGGTTATTGTTTATTAGTTTCATTTCTTTTCTTTTAGCCTCTATAACCAGGATACTGGAGGTCTAAAAATTCCATTTCTCGGTCTCATTACCAAGAGGCTTCATACCAGGTTCTGTCCAATAATCATTAAAGAGGGATTGGCAGGTAGGGCGCACTATATGTTTAGTCTATTTAGTGCATATAAATATAAATATAAAAAATTGAACCAAAATAAAGCAGAAAGTGCTTTTAAGTATATGAAACAAAATTGAGTCTTAGAGGGCAATGAGGGTCAGATTATGACCCAAACTGGTGAGTAAGAGAAATGTGGCCATTATCTTAGAGAGTGCTGAGTAGCTCAAAGGCACCTTGTAGCTATGACAAATGGGTATAACCATCTATGAAACTGGCAAGTAGGAAATCCTAGTTCAGTTGAAGCATGTTCATTTCTGTGATAGACATGCATGTCCTCTTGAAAATCAGCAGCTAACATAATTTACTAAATGACTTGTCTTCTTCCCACTTTGCTGAATAATCTACTCTAAATTAATATCCTCACAAAGATGAATTTCATAACAAACCATTAGTTGTAGAATTATGTATTATCTGGTAAAAGAAGGGAAAAAATCAAGCATCTGGCTTCTGTAACAGGAGTCATTAGAGGAAAGAATTCCCTCCAAATCAGGGGAGGATTCAGATACTAACAAATTTCAATGAAATCCACCAAGATGGTCAAAGTTTGAAAAGTTTGAACAAAGTATTTTGGCTCCCAATCAGAGACAATATGTATTACCAGCACGTTGGCTACCTTTTCGTTGTTTGGATATGCACACATTTTAAACTGTGCATTTCTTTTAAGAAATTAAAATTATTTATGTTGCTTTCAGAAATTTATTAGAAAATTTTTCTACCAACAATTTAATAATTGTTGATGTGTATTTGGTCTGCCTTCATAATTTGAGGTATCAAATGTGTCTTTTTTAATTAGGCAGTATGTCTTTTCTTCTTTGACATGAGATGAGAGAAAAAGTTAATCATTTCTTCTGTTTGTGAATAATCAATTTTCCCATCACCAATTAAGTGATTTTACCTATGCATTGATAATTCTTGAATCATATTAAATTTGTTCATATACCACAGTGGCCTTTGTCTGATACTTCTCTTAAATAAATCTGCATTACTTAGCTCTGCTAGTACATATGAATTTCCTTCAATAGATTATGCAGACAAAAATTTGTAATTATCTAAAAATTTAAAGATCTCTAAAATGTATTTCAAGAGTCATCATGTATACTGTAATAATGGATCAGTGTAACAAAATTTATTGAAAATTAACTCTGAAATTAGTAAACATTTTATATTATTGCCCTAAAGAGTTGAGAGTATTATATAACCTAAATGAATGTGTATAATTAATGCTCTCTTTTAAGAATAAGGTAAGACAAATTAACAAAAATCCTAGATCTTGTGATTCAATTGACTGAAAGGCAGTGCCAGTGATGGGGAAAGTCTGGAAAAAACTTTAAAACTACTCTGACCTGCCATGGATTGTCAGGCGTTTTAAAGGATTGTGGCAGAAACCTTCCCAGCATGGGATCTCATGTGCCGGACCTCATTCTCAGAGTTCCCATAAAATGATGGTGGTGACTCCTCAACTCCTAAGAGCAAAGTCTAAGAAAATGAAAATCTATAAACTGTACTCAGAGCAGGAATTATCTCTTAATAAAGCCCCTGTTGAGAAAGAGAGTGATTATATAATACTCTGAAGAAAACTGGAGAGGAAATGTGCCAAGGAAATTTCCCTTAACCCTTGTCTGCATCCAAGAGGGGTGAGAAATACCTGAACAAAACCATGAGGGCAATAGGACTGGTTCACCTTTAAGACCTTGTTATTTTGAGCTCATTTTTCTCTGAATCCAAAGCATTGCAATACTCCCCCAGAAATGCTCCCTGGCTACAGCACTGAGGCCCTGACAGTGTTCATCTGGAAAACTATGAGGCATGGAGGGTAAAGAAGCCATACTAGGCAAGCTGGAATGCAACCTTCTCTTCACTTGTCTTTCAGAGAAAGCAAGTCAGTTAGGAAAAATCAAGTGTAACTAACTTAGTGAAGGAGCACACTTCTGTTCTCCTTAGTCCAGGGACCCATACACATTAGCAGGAATCAAAAGGAAGAGATCGCTATTAGTGGCAGATTTTGGGCACTCACTGATATGTCCACATTATGTAAAAGTTAGATAACAACTATTATTTATACACATGTGCATCAAAACCTCAGTCCCCAAAGAGTTTAAAACAATTACCATTCAAAATAAAGGCAATGACTATCAAATTGTAAGCTGATTAAATTACGACAGTGTTAAAATAGCTGTCAGAAATATAACTCTTGACTCCTTTCATATCTATATATTCTATCTATAAAGCCAAACTGCCTCAATGCTCATTATAAAATAATAGAGCTGTTGAGTTATAAATCCCTTGACCTGGTCAAGCTCATTTCCTACATTCTAAATTCTGTGCTCGAGAGTTACTAACCCCTACAAATCTTCTAATCATATAATTGTACTAGTAAAACTTCAGACAAAATTTTATGATAGGCATTATCAAATCAAAGAAACTAATCAACATAACATCGCAATCTTCATAAAAGCAAATGAGACAACATACTATTTCTCTATAAGTTATTGATTAGAAAACATTTCTATGCACTTCTCACAGTGTTTTAAAGATTGTCAAATTAGAGTGGACTATTGATTAAAGGAAAACATGAGTGGATGAAAATAAGTTTAGGTTAGACTTTCTCTCATTTTTGTTATAGAACAACCTGTCTACAACCTTTAAAAGAACAGAGTTTTTGAAATTGTTTATAATACAATTATTCATCTTATCCAAATATTTAAAGCAATATGTAAGGGGATGCATATAGATAGGTTGCGAATGTGTCTATGCATATTACGTTATAGGTTTCTCCATTATCCAATGTTTTAAATCATTCATTTTAAATGTCTAAATACAGCAAATACCTGCTATGTATGCCAAGAATAAGGAGCACATTTTGATGTTTACACATAATCTTCTTTTCTTTCCAGAACATTGTCTTCTCTGTTCACAAGCTGCACATCATATATTCTCCTTTCTTCATTCTATGCACAGATGTTATTGTCCTCATTAGAAATTTGAGACAGTATAATTATTAGGATATTAATTTATGACTTCTTCTCCCCCTCCTTTTTTTTTCTTACTTCACCCATAGCTTATCTTTCCCAAGATTTGTTGAGAAAATATTCTTTAAGGTAAGACAAAAATGAAAATGTGTATACAACCCCTTCCTTTCTTGGCTTTTTACTTTCTAGCAGAGATTAACTAAAAATATAATGTTTAAACAAACAGAAATAAGTGATATTGAGACATACACATGGGAGAATTGGGGAGTTTGTCAGAGGAGAAGGTAGAGGACAAAATTTCCATTGTAGCGAAGATGAAGGGAAGCATTGGAGTGCAAAGGACCACTGTAAGCTTGAATCATGAATAGGTCATTATCAAATATAAAGTACTAGAAGTTAGAGGCCATTTTATCACTCTTCTCATGGAAATTTGTGGCCCATTTTCTATATTTTCATGGTCTCCTGGATTCTAAGCTGTGGATAGGATATAAAAAGGATCCTATTATGACTAAGAAGGGATTATAATTGATTTTTTAAAAAATGTTAAAAGTGGAATATTTTTTGTGAACTTCAGTTTGAGCTCCAATTAATATAGTTTGGGCTCCAATTAAGTCACTAATCATCGTTGAACTTAAAAAAAAAAGTTTTCCTTTAAAAGAAATTTGTTTTGGAGAAAGTCAACATAGGTATAATGTAATATCAAGAAATTTCTTCTAGGGCGGCTCCTGTGGCTCAGCGAGTAGGGCGCCCGCCCCATATACCGAAGGTGGCGAGTTCAAGCCCGGCCTCGGCCGAACTGCAAAACAAAAAAATAGCCGGGCGCTGTGGCGGGTGCCTGTAGTCCCAGCTACTCGGGAGGCTGAGGCAAGAGAATCGCTTAAGCCTAAGAGCTGGAGGTTGCTGTGAGCAGTGTGACGCCA
>CAUYON010016739.1:0-33010 GCA_963573935.1 Arctocebus calabarensis
CAAACTTCAATCTCTGTTTCTTGTTTCATCAACCACAGACAATATATTGACTCTACTTTATAAAGAAGAGATATAAGGGCAGTGCCTGTGGCTCAGCAAGTAGGGCGCTGGCCCCATATACCAAAGGTGGCGGGTTCAAACACTACCTCAAAGGAACTGCAAAACAAAAAAATAGCCAGGCATTGTGGCAAGCGCCTGTAGTCCCAGCTACTCCGGAGGCTGAGGCAAGAGAATCGCCAAAGCCCAGGAGTTGGAGATTGCTGTGCGCTGTGTGACACCACGGCACTCTACCAAGGGCGATAAAGTGAAACCCTGTCCCTACAAAAAAAAAAAAAAATTTTTTTTTGGCCAGATACAATGGATCACACCCATAGCACTCTGAAAAGCCAAGGTGGGATGATTACTTGAACTCTGGGTAACAGCAAGACCCAATTTCTATAAACTTAGAAACATCAGCTGGGCATGATAGCACATATCTGTAGTCCCAGCCACCTAGGAGGCTGAGGCAAGAGGATCACTTGAACCCAGGTATTTATTTGAGGCTGCAGTGAGCTGAAATACCATTGCACTCTAGCCTGAAGTACAGCGTAAGATTGTCTCAAAAAAAAACAAACTTTTTTTCCTTTTTATAAGCAATCAATGACTATAAATGATGGTTTGAGATATTCATAACTATAAAATAATATGAAAATTATTATTGATTTCACATAGGTATTGCTAATGCTACTGTGGTTTGTTTCCCACAGTCCTAATCAAAATGCTAAGCTTCAGTTTTTCCAATCCAAGTTCACAGAGTTCTTACTGGGATAAGTTAAGAACTCCTAAGTCAGCTTGGCGCCCGTAGCACAATGGTTACTGTGCCAGCCACATTCACTGAGGCTGGTGGGTTCGAACCCAGCCCGGGCCAGCTAAAATCAACAATGACAACTGCAACCAAAAACTAACCAGGCGTTGTGGCAGGCTCCTGTAGTCCCAGCTACTTGGGAGGCTAAGGCAAGAGAATCGCTTAAGCCCAAGAGTTAGAGGTTGCTGTGAGCTGTGACACCATGGCACTCTACCAAGGCAACATAGTGAGACTCTGTCTCAAAAAAAAAAAAAAAAGAACTGGCTCGGCGCCTGTGGCTCAGTGAGCTAAGGCGCCAGCCACATACACCTGAGCTGGCGGGTTCGAATCCAGCCCGGGCCCGCCAAACAATGTTGGCTGCAACCAAAAAATGGCCGGGCATTGTGGCGGGTGCCTGTAGTCCCAGCTACTTGGGAGGCGGAGGCAAGAGACTCGCTTGAGCCCAGGAATTAGAGGTTGCTGTGAGCTGTGAATGCCACAGCACTCTATCCAGGGTGACAGCTTGAGGCTCTGTCTCAAAAAAAAAAAAAAAGAACTGCAAAGTCTAGTTCAAATCCCTGAGCTTCTTCCTGTAGCTAAAAGGGTCAGCTTGCAGAACTAGGCAGTTGCCCAGGGCTCTACTCATTGGATATGAGGACTAGAGAAAAGAGGCAGCTGTCATTGTGTCAGAAAGGCAAGACATTAATAATTTTCCCACTGGAGCATTAAAAACCACTGATTTCTTTGTCCCATATTTAATGTTGTAAGGTATATGCAAAAAGGTTAACTCAAGTATGCCAGAAAGAGGCAGAATTACTTGAGGCCAGGTCAAGACTAGACTGGGCAACATAGTGAGACCCCATCCCTAAAAAAATTCAAAAATCACCCTGGTGTGGTGGCATGTGCCTGTAGTCCTAACAATTTGGGAGGCTGAAGCAAGAATATATCTTGATCCCAAGAGTTCCAGGCTATAATGAGCTATGATTGAGCCACTGCACTCTGGCCTGGGTGAGATGCGGTCTCTAAAAATATAGAAAATAATAAAGAATTGTTCCTGAAAGCGTATACATAAAATGCTATGCAATTCCTAAGATCAGGGGAATCACAAAAGTAAATTTCTTCAGCAACCAGGCAGATAACTTGAGAGAAGTGAATAAGTAATACACAAAGACGGTAACTGCCAATTAAGTCCGTTTTGACATTTGGGAAAGTCCAGTCATTGATCACTAAAGAATAGTGATAAATGATAATCAGCTCTATAGTGTGGCATGGTGGCTCACACCTCTAATCCCAGCACTTTGGGAGGGGAAGAGAGGATGATCCTCTGAAGCCAGGAGTTTGAAACCTGACTGGGCAACTTGGCACCTGTAGTTCAGTGGTTAGGGCACCAGCCACATACACCAGGGCTGGTGAGTTTGAACCCAGCCCAGGCCTGCCAAAACAATGACAACTACAACCAGAAAACAGCCCAGTATTGTGATGGACGCCTGTAGATCCAGCTAAGCGGGAGGCTGAGGCAAGAGAATCACTTAAGTCCTGGAGTTTGAGGTTGCTGTGAGCTGTGATGCCACAGCACTCTACCGAGGGTGACAAAGTGAGACTCTTTCTCAACAAAAAAAAAGAAACCAGAATGGGCAACATAGCAAGTTCTTATCTCTAAAATTAAAAAATGATAATCAGTACCACTTGACTATTGCCAGATGGGAATAAAAAAATAGGGTTACCAGAGCTTTTGATCTTTTTTTTAAAAAAGAAAAGCTAAAATGTGGGCTTTAATGACTTTTTTTCCTATTTTGGAAAGTAGTGAGCTAATTTAAAAACTTTTTTTTAACTGCGTGGGTCATATAAAATGCACCTTAGAACCTCCAGTCACCAATTTGTGAACTTTATTATCCAGGGAACACCTGGCAGGGACTATGCACAAAACAGGCAGTCACTAAATACTTACAGAAGAAGGCAAACTTCAACATCCTTAGTGAATCCAAAGCAAGGGCATTAAATGGTGTAAAGGATTTCAAATTCAGGAAAAGAAAGATGAAGATTTTTGTCCTGCTCCCAGGGCAAATTGGGGAGCAAAGAACTTCCAAGGTCTAGGAGAGGATACAGGGCTCAAGAATGGAGTACTTAATTCATAACAAAAGGCCAAATTCTCTTCAGAGGATTTTATTTCAAGATAAACTTCTACCCAGACCATGATTCCAAAGGCTGAAAAAAGTGTTTTGCCTCATTCTACTCTTCAAAAGTGCAAACATCTTTAAAATGTGCATAGTTCTCAGAAGATACATTTCAGTCATTGAAATGCTTTTCCATTTTCAGCTGAGGTGAGATTTATTAGGGAACCTCTGTAATAATTTATTCAATTTCTTGGGAGGTAAACTCCCAGATTCTCCCAGGGTGTCTTGGATTGATCTCATCTTTCGGGCTTCCTGAAAATACAGAGCAAATGTTAAGAATGGCATTTCTAAAGTTTGTCCTGACCTAGGCCCAAAGTTCTCACAAAGCCCTAAAGTGCCCCAAGATATTAACCAGCCCAGAGAAATGTTGCAGTTACTTTCAACAAAAAGGACCTGGAACCTTCAAATAACTATAATTATAAGCTACTATGCCAGCTAGCAACTAAGTCTAGGCTGGAAACTAAACAACCTGTCTTTAGACAGCTTCACTCTCTTGTTCTATTTCAGACAAGAATTTCTATTTGAGCGGCAGTTCAAATCTTTCAAAATGGCTTTCCCATTTATTTCTTCATTTGACATTCACAAAATTCTGTAAAGTAGCTATTAACATTAACCTTATTTAACCCACTTTGATATGGGTGATGTAGCTCCCAAATGAATGAGAAAGACTTTTCTTTTTCTTTTTTTTGGTAGAGACAGAGTCTCACTTTATCGCCCTCGGTAGAGTGCCCAGGCGTCACACAGCTCACAGCAACCTCCAACTCCTGGGCTTAGGCGATTCTCCTGCCTCAGCCTCCTGAGTAGCTGGGACTACAGGCGCCCGCCACAACACCCGGCTATTTTTCTGTTTTGCAGTTCGGTGAGGCCGGGTTTGAACCCACCACCTTCGGTATATGGGGCCGGTGCCCTACTCGATGAACCACAGGCGCCGCCCGAGAAAGACTTTTCTATCACCTAGCAAAAGGCAAGGAGAACCATTACTTGTACCCCCCCCCCCCCGCCATTCTTTCCTAAGGCACCCTGGAGCCATCTGTCACCTGAGCTCTCGAAGCACAATCAAAGAAGCTCTGGATCTCTTTTCTGCATGCCTCGTCGCGGAATTCATGCTGCTTCCAGCAAGCCATCATCAGCGACATCTCGGTAATACAGGTCGCCTCTGGAGGGGCAGAGCAGGGTTAAGTTCAGTCACCAGGAAGCCTCTACCTTTCCACCCTCATACCCAGCTGCCCCTTCGCCCCTCTGGCTTCTACTCCGGGGCTTCCTCCACTCCAACTGCTCACCGCCCTTTTCCCGGCGCCGCTCTCCGACCCGGTTAGCTAGGATGAGGGGTTTGTTGGGCTTCAGAACAGGCTTCCGCGGGTTCCCAAGCCGCGCAAGGCGGCCCCGCAGGCTGGGCGTCGCCATCATGCACTGAGCTCCCAGAAGGCTCTGCGGCTCTGTGCGTGACCTTACGTGACCCCTACAAACCGAAAGCTTGGCGGCCTGCTAGGGCGAGTCTGGTGTGCACACCCGCGGGAAGGTTGGAAGAGACTCTTTGAGCCCAAATGCCAGCTGAGGCTACCTTTTGGTGGGTTCTGAACCCTGAAGTCTTGGTGCAGTAGTGGACTAGGGACATCCAGAAAAGGGTCCTAACAAATGGACATTCCTTTTGGGGGGAAGCCATCTGATCTACAGGGTGATTGATGTGGTCAAGAGCAAATAAAAATATGACACTTTAAGATGTTAGATTTGGGGGCGGCGCCTGTGGCCCAGTGGGTAGGGCGCTGGCACCATATACCGAGGGTGGCGGGTTCGAACCCTGGAAACCCGGCCCAGGCCAAACTGCACACAAAAATAGCCGGGCGCTGTAGCAGGCGCCTGTGGTCCCAGCTACTCAGGAGGCTGAGGCAAGAGAATCACCTAAGCCCAGAAGTTGAAGGTTGCTGTGAGCTGTGACGCCACTGCACTCTACCAAGCGCGATGAAGTTGAGACTGTCACTAAAATAAAAAAGAAAGATGTTAGAGTCGGTAAGTTTTTTTTTTTTTTGAGACAGTCTCGCCAAGGAGTTGAGTGCCTTGGCGTCATAGCTCACCTCAAACTCTTGGGCTAAAGAGATCCTCATGCCTCAGCTTCCTCAGTAGCTGGGACTACAGGCCTGGCTAATTTTTTTTTTTTTTCCTATTTTTAGTAGGGACGGGGATCCTCAATCTTGCTCAGGCTGGCCTGAAATCCTGAACTCAAGCAATCAGCCTCTGTCAGCCTGCTGGAGTGCTGGCCTTACAGGTGTGAGCCATCGCTCCCCGCCTAGACTTTTGTTTTAATAGAACTACAAGAATTGTTTATTACCTTTACGGGAAGTTGCCAAGTAAAATTAGGCTCATCTATTTTATTTTATATGTGTAATAATTCCTGGTACTGATACTGTTTGCTCATTTGCTCATTTGTTTTTTTTGTTTTTGAGATAGTCTCACTTTGTCGCCCTTGGTTGAGTACTGTTGTGTCATAGCTCACAGCAACCTCTAACTTTTTGGGGGGATGCTCAAGCGATTCTCTTGCCTCAGCCTCCCAAGTACCTGAGACTACAGGCTCCTTTTTAGAGGTGGGGGAAGAGTCTCGTTCTTGCTCAGGCGGGTCTCAAACTCCTGAGCTCAGGTGATCTATCAGCCTTAGCTTCCCAGAGTGCTAGAATTACCGGCAAGAGCCACGAATCCCGCCCTTATTTGCTCATTTGTAACAATCTCATTGGATAGGGTGAGGCTTAAACACTTTCTTATTCATCCTCATCTTAGTCTTCTTAACTCCTCTCACCAGTCTTACAAAGATACTTAGTATCACTCCTATTTATAGAGTTGGACCTTCAGTAGTTCTTAAGTGACTTTTGGCTGTTATAAAACTCATTCCAAAAATGTGCCACATATTCTCAAGGTATTTCCAGCTGAGCGCCAAGAAATTTTCTGGTAATAAAAGCAACTTGAACATACCTGTAGTTCATGACCATTTTGAAGAAGCAATATTTATCAATACTTGGATGTGTGAATTGTGTTAAAATCATTTATCACTGATGTTTAGAATCTTACCACTTATTTCTCCACGTCTGATTCTTTTTCTTGAGACTCAGTTAATGTCAGAGAGGGCTTCCTTGACCTCTGTACCCCATTCACCACAACTTGGTTTCCTTTTTGTCTCTGGGGTTTTCTTTGTAGAGACACAGTCTCACTTTATCGCCCTCAGTAGAGTTGCGTCACACAGCTCACAGCAACCTCCAACTCCTAGGCTTAGGTGATTCTCTTGCCTCAGCCTCCCAACTTTGGGGGGATTTTTGAGACAGTGGTCTCGCTTGGTCACCAGGCTGAAGTGAGGTGACATGATCACCTCACTTGGAAAAAGTTTCAGCTCAGGCTCGGCGCCTGTAGCTCAATGGGCTAAGGCGCCAGCCATGTACACCTGAGCTGGTGGGTTTGAATCCAGCTCAGGCCCGGCAAATTATGACGGCTGCAACCAAAAAATGGTCAGGCATTGTGGCAGGCGCCTGTAGTCCCAGCTACTTGGAAGGCAGAGGCAGGAGACTCGCTTGAGCCCAGGAATTGGAGGCTGCTGTGAGCTGTGATGGTACAGCGCTCTATCCAGGGTGACAGCTTGAGGCTCTGTCTCAAAAAAAAAAAAAAAGAAAGAAAAAGTCTCAGCTCAGTGCAGCGTGAAACTCCTGGGGTCAAGCAATCCTCCTGCCTCAGTCTCCTGAGTAGCAGAGACTCCAAGTGTGCTGCCACCACACCCAGCCAAATTTTAGAAACAGCATCACACTCTGAGCTTCAAGGGTTCCTTGCCTCTTCACCAAGTCCTGCATAGCATATATCACAGTCTGAAGTGCTAAGTTCATTTATTGTTTATGGACTTACCTATCTCTAACACTCATTTTAAAATGTAAACATGAGAGAAGCGACCTTGTTTATATTGTTCATTGCTAAATCCCCAGTTCCCAGAATAGTGCAAAGACTTATTAAATGACCAAATTTTTTTTTTTTTTTTTTTTTTAAGAGACAGAGTCTCACTTTATCGCCCTTGGTAGAGTGCCATGGCATCACACATCTCATAGCAACCTCCAACTTCCGGGCTTAGGTGATTCTCCTGCCTCAGCCTCCCGAGTAGCTGGGATTACAGGCACCCACCACAACACCTGGCTATTTTTCTGTTTTGCAGTTCAGCCAAGGCCGGGCTTGAACCTACCACCTTCGGTACATGGGGCCAGCGCCCTACTCAATGAGCCACAAGCGCCACCCCATGACCAAATGTTTGAAATATTTTTTACAAGTCTCCAACTTTATCATGCTCATGCCCCCAAAATAACCAAGCAGAAGACACTATGTAAAAGTAATTTATTATACAAAATAAAATCCAAGATAATAGAAAATAGCAACACTTCTAGTAAGAAAGGTATCAGTTTCACACTCCATCTCCACATTCCAGCAGTGTCATTAATACAGACTCGCTCCTGTTAAGACATTCCTACACCAATACCCCAACCTACAGAGACTCTGCAGCCTAAGCCCCAAATCAGAAAAAATTCACATTGCCTGCTTTCTGTGTAGGAAAAGTGAAGCTTTTAGTTGATAACCATGCTATTCTTGGTTCTAATTTTGCTTTGTGGAAATGTAACAGCTAGTTTACCCTGCTCTTTTTATGAATACTTATATGGTGATAGGAATAAAGGAAAAAGTCTGGGAAGCACCAAGCACAAAGAGGCCTGAGTGTCTAGTAACCATCATTTATAAACAACTGGCCTATGTTGTATACAAAAGTGTTCAAGGAATGCCAATATGGGCTGATGTAATTAGAAGAGGTAAGAATGATTCCATACCTTGCATAACCATCATTTACCCTTTCATTGCATATAATGAAATTTAAGTCCTAACCTAGGTCTGTACTTGTCTAATACATATTTTGCACTATAAATCAGCATCTGCATTTAAATAGATTACAAGCTTAGAAATCAAAGTTCTGCATTTGACTTCTTTTTTGTCAGTGCCCATTATAGCAAATTTTAACAGATATTTTTGTTTTGTGAGGCAGAGGTCTTACTATGTTGCCCAGGCTGGAGCGCAGTAGCTAGCTACAACTGCAATCATAGCACATGAAGCCATGAATTGGGCTCAGATGATCCTCTGGCCTGAGTAGCTGGGACTAAGACATGTACCATTACTTCTGGTTCAGATGTATTTTTCAAAGTTGGTCTCTCCCTCTTGTTCTTTTCTGCAAAGGGCCAAAAAGGTTAGGCAAAGTTTCCATGCTATTATGAAGGACTTATTTTATTAAAGAATTAAATGTAGAAAAAAACTTTTGCAATGAAAGAAATACAGCCTAAATTATAACTTTTCCTGGCCTTATCTTTAGATATCACGATATTAATCATGGACCCTAGCTGGTGAAGCATCTAACACACATTTATTTATATATCTATACAAATAGGCTCAGTGCCTGTGGCTCAAGCGGCTAAGGCACCAGCCATGTACACCTGAGCTGGCAGGTTTGAATTCAGCCTGGGCCTGCCAAACAACAATGATAGTTGCAACCAAAAAATGGCTGGGTGTTGTGGCGGGCACCTGTAATCCCAGCTACTTGGGAGGTGGAGACAGGAGACTCACTTGAGCCCAGGAATTGGAAGTTGCTGTGAGCTGTGATGCCACCGCACTCTACCCAGGGCAACAGCTTGAGGCTCTGTTTAAAAAAAAAACCCAAATATATGTATATATATAAGTTTACAACCAGATACACTGGTAAGCAATGGAACTTCTCTAATTAATACAACAGTACAATCAGAGTAGCACTAAGGTCAAAGATATTCTTTCTTGTTCTATTGCCCCAGAAAAAACTCATGGTCTCCTTGCTCATTAGGTTGTATGTTCAACCCAAGCATTTTATTTAGTCAGCCAGTTATGGTGGCTTAAATCTCTTGCCTCATCGCCCAATGCCCTTGGAGCAGACTCCATCAAGTAGTCTCAGGCTCGGCGCCTGTGGTTCAGCGGGCTAAGGCGCCAGCCACGTACACCTAAGCTGGCGGGTTTGAATCCAGCCTGGGCCTGCCAAACAACAATGACGGCTGCAACCAAAAAATGGCCGGGTGTTGTGGCAGGCGCCTGTAGTCCCAGCTACTTGGGAGTCAGAGGCAAGAGACTTGCTTGAGCCCAGGAATTGGAGGTTGCTGTGAGCTGTGATGCCACAGCACTCTACCCAGGGTGACAGCTTGAGGCTCTGTCTCAAAAAAAAAAAATTTAAAAAAAAAAAAAGTAGTCTCAAAGGGCGGCACCTGTGGCTCAAAGGAGTAGGACACCGGCCTCATATGCCAGAGGTGGCTGGTTCAAACCCAGCCCTGGCCAAAAACTGTAGGAAAAAAAAAATTTTAGTCTCAGTACCATAAAACTATATGGAAGATATAGTAACATAGTGAATAAAATTGGACTATTCATTGCACTTAAAGTGAAAAGTGCTACCAACTATAAGGCTGCTGGGCTGTTTCCATGACTCTTTGCCAAATGGGATTTTGTGGTATATAAAAAATAGTAACATAGATGGAAGAGTTCATTACCCAGACAGAAAAGAACAAAGACCTCTAAAAAATAGCACCTTTTGGCTGGGCGCGAGGGCTCATTCATGGAATCCTAGCACTCTGGGAGGCCAAAGCAGGAGGCTCATTTGAGCTCAGGAATTTAAGACCACCCTAAGCAAGAGTAAGACTCCATCTCTGCCAAAAATAGAAAACTTAGCCAGGCTCAGCACCTGTGGCTCAACGGGCTAAGGCGCCAGCCACGTACACCTGAGCTGGTGGGTTCGAATCCAGCCCGGGCCCGTCAACAATGACGGCTGCAATCAAAAAATGGCCATGTGTTGTGGCGGGTGCCTGTAGTCCCAGCTACTTGGGAGGCAGAGGCAGGAGACTCGCTTGAGCCCAGGAATTGGTGGTTGCTGTGAGCTGTGATGCCACAGCACTCTACCCAGGGCGACAGCTTGAGGCTCTATCTCAAAAAAAAAAAAAAAAGAAAGAAAATAAAAAGAAAAATTAGCCAGACGTCAGGGCAGGTGTCTGTAATCTCAGTTACTTGGGAAGCTGAGGCAGGAGGATTGTTTGAACCCAGAAGTCTGAGGTTGCTGTAAGCAAGGCTGAAGCCATGGCTTTCTAGACTGAGGCAACAGAGACAGAAAAAAAAAACTGCACTTCTTCTTCCCTTTTTTTTTTTTAAAAACAATCTATTCACCAAATACGTGCACTTTGATTCACATCAGCCTACTTTAACTTTTCAAAATCATTTTAAATTCAATATATATATTTCTGGCTCGGCGCCTGTGGCTCAATGGGCTAAGGCGCCAGCCATGTACACCTGAGCTGGTAGGTTCGAATCCAGCCCGGGCCCACCAAACAACAATGGTGGCTGCAACCTAAAAAAAAAAAAAAAAAAAAAATGGCCGGGCGTTGTGGCGAGTGTCTGTAGTCCCAGCTACTTGGGAGGCAGAGGCAGGAGACTCGCTTGAGCCCAGGAATTGGAGGTTGCTGTGAGCTGTGATGCCACAGCACTCTACCAGGGTGACAGATTGAGGCTCTGTCTCAAAAAAATAATAATAATTATTATTATATATATATTTCTGCCATCATTTCCATCCTCAGTCTCTTTCTTTTTCTTTCTTTCTTTCTTTTTTTTTTTTTTTTTGAGACAAAGACTCACTCTGTGCCCTGGGTAGAATGCCTTGGCATCATAGCTCACAGCAATCTCAAACTCCTAAGTTCAGGCAATCCACCATCTTGGCATCCCAGAGTGCTAGGATTACAAGCATGGGCCACAGCACCTGGCCCATCTTTGCTCTAAAATAGAATAGGGAAATACATTAAATTGACATGGCATATAATAGCCATTGAATCGTATGTATTTGAGATGAGACAGAATTATAAATATACGATAAATAAGCAAACCAGAAGTAAGAATAATGCTAAGGTTTCTGTATCTTCATCAGAAACTGTGGGAAATAGCCTAAAACCAGGAAAAAAAAGACATTCAAAATGAAAAGTTTGACATGAAAAGCAAAGTAAATGATATAAAAAACATAACCCAAGGTGGGCGTGGTGGCTCACGCCTGTAATCTTAGCACTATGGGAGGCCAAGCTGGGTGGATAGCTTGAGCTCATGAGTTTGAGACCAACCTGAGCAAAAGTGAGTCTATCTCTACTAAAAATAGAAAAACTGAGGCAAGAGGATCACTTGAGCCCAAGAGTTTGAGGTTGCTGTGAACTATGATGCCTTGGCACTCTACCCAGAGTGACAGCTTGAGACTCAGTCTCAAAGAAAAAAACAACTCTTACAAACCAGAAAACAACCCACAAGAAGTTTTGCTTCACCAACATAACATTTTATAAAGCAAGAAATAATGAAAAGTGGGCGGTGCCTGTGGCTCAGCGAGTAGGGCACCGGCCCTATATGCTGAAGGTGGCGGGTTCAAACCCAGCCTCAGCTGAACTGCAAAACAAAAAAAATAGCCAGGCGTTGTGGCTGGGGCCTGTAGTCCCAGCTACTCGGGAGGCTGAGGCAAGAGAATCGACTAAGCCTAGGAGTTGGAGGTTGCTGTGAGCTGTGTGAAGCCACGGTACTCTACCAAGGGCAATAAAGTGAAACTCTGTCTCTACAAAAAAAAAAAAAAAAGAAAGAATGAAAAGAAATCATTGGGAAAGGTACTGAATAATGAGGGGCTTGGGGACTAGAACAGAAGTTGTAGGTTGTAACCTGACCCATCTTACCTCACTAGTAGTCAAGTACAATGGAAGAAATAAAAAAGAGAAATGAGAAGTCCTTTAAAAGTTCTGTTAGACCAGCCAAATCAAATGGCTTCTGTCTCCCACTGAACCAAGAATTGTAAGGCCTCTAGCTCTCCTTGAGAAGAGGCCCTTTTACCTTAGGCTGAGACCTTGGTTATGCACATTAAGACAAAATAGCAGTGGATGTAACCAGAACTTCCTGAATCCATGAAAAGATAATGTTTATTAAGGGTCTGTGCAGTGGATATCCTTATGTTCCATGGCAGAACAAGATCTCCTTTGCTCTACTAAGTTAAAGAATCGTGCAAGGGCAATTAGAGATTTTGGTTCCTTTTCATGAAGATCTCATGTAGGTAATCCCAAAATTTACTTTGCTGTGTTTCATTGTTATGGATCATAGCAGTGAGAGCTTCCCCCTGGTCCAGACTTTGCCAATAATCTTGCAGCCACATCTCCTTCCAGCTGAAATACCAAAATGGCAGTTGGATTATTGAACTGGAGCACCACTTTAAATGCTGCTTTTCTCTGAGTGGGGCCAAAGAAATCTTAAGTATATAAAGTACTCTCTGGCTAGGACAAGATTCTGCTCTGAATGGAAGGAAATGTGAAGTAAATCCAGTACTAGCCCAAGAGACAGAAAGTAAGCCAACCAATGAGTTAAAATTCTTGATCTGCTTGCTTCTAGCTCCCAAATTTGGAAGGAGTTCATAAGAAGGCACAGCAGGAGGGCAGTGCCTGTGGCTCAATGAGTAGGGCGCCGGCCCCATATACCAAGGGTGGCAGGTTCAAACCCGGCCCTGGCCAAACTGCAACAAAAAATAGCGGGATGTTGTGGCAGGCACCTGTAGTCACAGTTACTCGGGAGGCTGAGACAAGAGAATCTCTGAAGCCCAGGAGCTGGAGGTTGCTGTGAGCCATGAAGCCATGGCACTCTACCAAGGGCGACTCTGTCTCTAAAAAAAAAAAAAAAACAACCGAAACCTTAACTGCTAATAGCCTACTTTTAACCAGAAGCCTTTCTGATACATGAATAGCTGGTTAACATGTAATTTGTATGTTATCTGTATTAAATACTGTATTCCTGCAGTAAAGCCTGAAACAGAAAATGTTATTAAGAAAATCATAAGGAAGAGAAAATATATTTATTATTCATTAAGTGGAAATGGATCATTATATAGGTCTTCATTCTCATCATCATCTTCATGCTGAGTTGGCTGAAGAGGAGGAAAAGGAAGGGTTGTTCTTGCTGTCTCAGAGTGGCAAAGGTGGAAGAAAATCCAAGCATAAATGACCCATGTTGTTGAAGGGTAAACTATATTTTGCACCTACAGAACTTACAGGTGCACTTGGAGGGGAAGGGGGAAGTTTGGGGGAGATTTGAAGAGTGAAGGAGAATAAGTGGAAAAGATCAAAAATTCTGTTTTTTGTATCCTCTGCCTTGAAACCTTTCCTTAGTCACTATCTTTCTGATGTTTCTTTCAATGGTTTTACTTATTTTTCTTATTCTAAACGCAAACATGCTTGGAACATTGCCTAGATATTCTCTTCTCCTCCTTCCCAATCCTCCTTCAATTTCATCTCACCTAAACTCCAACTCTAAGCAGATGGTTCATTATTCTTTCTTGATTAAACCAATCTCCTGAGCTAAGGCTCACATTTTCAATTGTTTTCTGATCACTTCTCTTTAGATGACCACTTTGTGGCTCCAACTCAACTCTAAACTTGTATTCTCCACATCTACCATGGGTTGTATTTACATTATTGTCATGACCATCTTTTTAGTCACCTGGACTCGTGTTCATCACTGACATCTGCTTCCTCCTTGCTCTTTGCTTCAGTTACTATGGTTTCCTCAGTAGACTCTATAGCATCTTGTGTTTCTACCTTCCTTATCTTTCCCTTAAGTGGAAGTCCTGATTGTGGCTTAAGCCCACCATTGTACTTTACGGGGATTATTTATTATTATAACTTCCTATCTTCCTGCCTTCAATATCTTTCCCATTCTATCAACCAATATATGACCTTTAGAGCAATCATCCTAAATGACAATTCTAATCATTTCACTTGTGTCTATAATCTTCATTGATTCTATTACCTTCATAATTTCCAAATTCCCTTAAAAGTGTGCCTTACGATCTGACCCCAATCTGTCTTCTCCCTAGATTCCCAAATTCCCACATACCTTGAGCTTCTAACCATCCTAAAATTTTTGCTGATGTTTTCACAACTCTGTGCCTTTGATGACTTCACCTTTTCATACAGAAACCTTTCTTTTTTAAAAGCATAAAATACTCTTGCCTCTCTCTAGCAATAAATTCTTCTCCTGATGTTCCCCTATAGAATATGAGTATGCAATGACTGAGAACAGACTTTGTAATCTTCTGTCCCCTGCTGGGCCTAGCATACTACCATGCATATAGCAGAAACAAAGTAAACATTAAATTGAATTGACATACTAACATTCTTTCTGATGAGTTTATAATGTGCCAAGTAATTTAAGTAAATGTGATTATGTGATGAATTTGATCTTAAAAACAGATATGTGAAATTCACATTTTTTAATACAAGCTATTAAATCTCTACTTAACTATGAATAGGCCTTTATAGAACTGAATTTAAAAATAAAAATAAATTTTAAAATTCCTGAAATTTTTGAACAGTTATTCAGTTTTCTCATTTTTTTTTTTTTTTACACTTTCCATTTCTTGGGCACCCAGTAAAGAGCAGTCTTCATGAATACATTTAAATGCTGAGATATAATCAAAAAAATTTGCCTACCATTTCCTCTATCAACCAAAACAAACACTAAGCTATTTAAGCATTAGACTGATTTTTCTGAATTGAAAGCTCTGCCTTATCTAAAATTTTATGCAAGTTAGCAAAATGTGACTATCTCTAAATTTCAAGTAAATTCCATCAAGCTAAAGTTTACCGCTGCTTTCACAATAGGATTAAGTCCAGTAATATGAATGGTAAATTGAGAAATGGAATGGTTGTAGTAGATACAAACTCTGTAACAAAATCCTGACTCAAAAATTTCCTGGACAATTTCTTAAAAGGGAAAGAAAGACTTTCACCACTATCCAAATAATTGTTTGCATTTATGCTCTTCACCTAGCTAATACATCTCTTTAGGAAATATTTTCCAAAATAAAAGTTTCTAGTCTTTAATTCTCTAATATCTGCTTTACTCTTTCTGGTGTGATTGAAAAAAATGACAAAAAGTGAGGACTGATAGTGCCTTAAGATTATTTTAAAACCATTTTTTAAATAATAATTAAAATTATGTGAAGAGATAATAAATTCATTTTAAATCTCCCCCAAATCACTTTTGCTTCACATATATCTAAAAAAAATTATCTAGGATTATATATCTTTTCTGAGGATAAAAGTTCAGAACCACTTTTTGTATTTAATAATAATTGCTAGTAAATCCTAGTGGTAACCTTCAGATTCAACCAACCTTATATGAAAAATATTCAGGAAATAAAGGGGAGAGTGGTGTCTGTACTAAACATGCACAAACTTTTTTTTCCATCTTGTCCTTATTCCCTAAAAAATGCAGTATGATAACTGTTTACCTAGCATTTATGCTGATTAGGGATTATAGGTAAATTAGGGATGATTAGTCTACAGGAAGATGTACATAGGTCACATGAAAATACTCCACGATTTTATATCAGGAACTTGAGCATCCCATATATTGGTGCCCTTAGTGGATCCTGGAACTCATCTCCTGTGGATACCACTTGTCTTATTTCAATCTTACAACCACCCTACAAAGTAAGCACCGTAGAGCTGAGGAAAGTGAAAATGAGCTTCAATTACTGGTTTGAGGTTATATAACCAGTAAATTAGGCCTAGTCTGAGTCAGTTCAGCCCTTTCTGAGGCTAGAACATAAGTACTGGGTGGCCATACAACACAGGTAATGGGTCTGGGCATCCCAAGGGCAAAAATTCATTGAGGAAGCAGCCCCTCATGTCAAGTTATAAGAAGTGCTATGACTATTACACAAATTTTAGGCTCTTTCTTTAATTTTTTTTTTTTTTTGCCTTCTTTTCCTTCAGTTGCTGGAAATCTTTCTGCTGCCTTTTCTGTGATGGTAGCTGGCTTCTTTGAAATACACAGAAAACACTTCCCTTCAGTGGAGCAGCTTCTTTTAGGCAAAGTTCTTACTGTTTCATCCATGCCCTGTTTCTACCTGGCTCTTCAGTACATTTTACTTGGAGTAGCTGAAACTCTGGTACACACAGGCTGTGAGTAACTTTTTTTTTTACTAATGTTAGAACATATGAAGTGCATTCTATAGACAGAACACACCACTTCAACAGGAACAATTAAAACAATAGGTGATCTAGTCACCCCAGAGATTTCCTCCAATGATTTAAGCAGGCCTCTTGATCCCTCTCATTTTTAAAAATGTTTCATTTTTCTTCATTCCTCTACCACATACGGAACAATTATTAACTCTGCCTGGATATCGATGGAATAAAAGATTCACTTACCTGGTTAAAGGCAATAACCATTTAATCAGTAACATGACAGGAAGGAAAAAAACTCTGCTAAACCTAGAAGACAACTCCAAGTTCAGATGAAATCTCTTTTCTTCTCTCTTTCCTTTTCTCTGGCTGTCTTCCTCTTTCTCACTCAAAGATAAACTAACATATATACTCCTCCAAAAATGACATTTAATTTACTCTGAGAGTGTATAAACATGCAAATGAAATGAAAATTCACACCAATTTTCCAGATAACTCAATGTCTTTAAATTAAATTATGCTAGATTAAATGTAATCACGAATGCTTCATAAGACATGTTCAAACTAAGTTTATTAAATATCAAGGGCTTTTAAATTGTCCCAATAGTAATTAAACTAGCCACTTAAAAATGTATCATAATATTTCACTAACTTCCCGCCATATAGTAGTGTGTGTACACACCTATATTAATCAGTGCAATCCCTCTCCTCTTATGTTTCTACCCTCCTTATATTTTCCTACAGTGGGAACCTTGTCTGTACAATACTTTTTACCTATTATACCTATTATACTTTGCTGATAATATTTTTGACTTCCTACCTTCAACTTGTCCATTCTATCAACCTTCCCACAAACTCTAGAGTGATTATCCTAAGTGATATTTAACTTTTATCTAAATTTTTCAATGATCCCATTTAACTTTTATGTAAATTCTTCAATGGGCTTGGCACCTGTGATCAGTGGTTAAGGTGCCAGCCACATACACCACGGCTGGTGGTTTCAAACCGGGCCTGGGACTGCTAAAAATAACAATGACAACTACAACAAAAAAATAGCTGGGCATTGTGGCAGGTGCCTGTAGTCCCAGCTATGTGGGAGGCTGAGGCAAGAGAATTGCTTAAGCCCAAGAGATGGAAGTTGCAGTGAACTGTGACACCACGGCACTCTACCAAGGGTGACATAGTGAGACTGTCTCAAAAAAAAAAAAATTCTTCAATGAACCTTTATTTTCAAAGTTATTTCCAAGTTCCTCATATATATTTAATAAATATGCATTTATGTTTGTACATTTATATACATAAATCATACCAAAGCTATTCATTAAAAAATCAAAAATAAAATTGTTAGGGTAAAGATATATATATGTATGTCAGACTTCTCTTATTATAATTTCAAATCATTTCATCCTACATATTTTGCATGAATAACTTATCATATGAGATTCTGTAATGGGGACACCACTGTTTAATGCTGTAAGGAATACAAAAGAAGAGTAAATGAATGTCACCATGCAAACGTTTGTGATCTTTCCTGATGTTGTTTTCAGAAAATTGTTGGAAGTATTTAGCCAAATTTTCTAGGATAGATTTACAGTAATGAGTGAAGGTAATGAGCGAATACAGAAAATTCCTGGCCACCTTATCAATAGTGGTTCAACAAACAGCAGCTGGAGAGTACTTATAAGTCATGACTGTTAAGAAGGCAAATCATGTAATATAAATTACTTAGTCCACCTCTCCCTGATTTGCTGACTGGGAAACTGAGGTTTAATTAAGTTAATGGACTCATCTGCTATAGAAGTCTTTGGCAAAGGACTGGAAGACTTTGGTTTGATTTCCAGCTCTCCACTTACTACCTACGTGAACTTGGGAACTCATCGATCCTCCAAGCTTCACCTTTTTGATATTTGTTATTATTATTTTTTTATTAAATCATAAACCTTTCTGCTATTTGAAATGGAAATAATTATTATTCTTTCTTATGCCACAGCATGAAGGCAATAAATGTGATTCACTACATAAACAAAAGCAAAAACAAATACCATATGATTATCTCAATAAATGCAGAAAAAGCATTCGACAAAACTCAACATCCTTTCATAATAAAAACCTTTGTGGAGGCACAAATAAGGCACAAACAAAGCATATCTCAAGATTATAAAAGTATGACAAACCCACAGCCAACAGCATACTGAATTCAGAAATTTTAAAGCATTCTAGTTTTAAGAACTGGAATAAGACAAGGATGCCTATTGCTATGACTTCTGTTCAACATCATGCTAAAATGTCCTGGCCAGAACACCAGAACAGCCAAGCAAGAAAAAGAAATAAAGTGTGTCCAAACTGGGAAGAAGAGATCAAGCAATCACTTTCTGTTGATGATATGATCTTTTATCTAGAAAATCTCAAAGACTCCACCAAGAGACTTTTGTAAAAAATAAATTCAGCAAAAGATCAGGTTACAAAATCTATATACACAAATCAGTAGCATTCCTATACACTAATAATAGTCAAGCTGAGAGCAAGTTAAGGACGCCATATCATTCACAGTAGCTACACAGAAAATAAAATCTCTAGAAATTGTCTCAATACACTTAACCAAGAAAGTGAAAGATGTCTACAAAGAAAACTACAAAGCACTGAGGAAAGAAATCACAGACAACACAAAGTAGAGGAAAAACATACTATGCTCATGGATCTCTAGAATCAACAGTGTTAATATGTCCATTCTGCCCAAAGTGATTTACATATTCAGTGCAATTCCTATCAAAATACCAAAGTTGTATGTCACAGAACTAGAAAAAATAAGTCTATGCTTCATTTGGAACCAGAAAAGAGCCTGAATAGCAACAGCCAAAGGAAAAAGAACAAATCTAGACGCATCGTCACATTACCAGACTTCAAATTATACTAGATGGCTATCATAACCAAAATATCATAGTATTGCCACAAAAATAGAGACACAGACCTATAGAACAGAATAGAGAATCCATATATAAAACCATCCACATACAGCCAACTTATCTTTGACAAAGCAGGCAAAAATATACATTGGGGAAAAGATAGCCACATGCAGAAGAATGAAACAGGATTGATCTCTCTTACCATTCACAAATATTAATTTAAGATAGTTAAAGATTTAAAGGTAAGGAATGAAACTGTAAGAATTCTGGAAGAATATGTTGGAAAAACTCTTCTAGATATCAGCCCAGGTGAAGATATCATAATTAAGACCCCAAAGTCAAATACAGTTACAACAAAAATAAATAAATCAGACTTGATTAATTTAAAAAACATCTGCACATCTAAAAAAATAAGCAATACAGCAAATAGACAACCTACAGAATGGGGGAAAATTTTCACATACTCTACATCTATAAAAGGTTACTAACAAGAATCTATAAAGAATTCATGCAATGGGCGGCACCTGTGGCTCAAAGGAGTAGGGCACTGGCCCCATATACCAATGGTGGCAGGTTCAAGCCCAGCCCCAGCCAAAAACTGCAAAAAAAAAAAAAAAAAAAAAAAAAGAATTCATGTAAATCAGTGAGGAAAAAAAAACATTTAAAAAGGGAAGAGGACATGAATAGGAGCTTGTCAAAAGAAGATAGACAAATGGCAAGTAAACATATGAAAAATGCTCAAAATCACTAATTTGTAATGGTGGTGCCTGTGGCTCAAGGAGTAGGGTGCTGGCCCCATATACTGGGGGGGGGGGGAGGTTCAAGCCTGGCCTTGGACAAAACTGCAAAAAACAGAAAAAGAAAATCCTCACTAATTTGTAGGGAAATGCAAATTAAAATCATGAGATATCATCTTACTCCAGTTAGAATGGCTTTTATTAAAAAGTCCAAAAACAATAGATGCTGTTGTGGATACAGAGACAAAGGAGTACTTATACACTCACTGTTAGTAGGACTGCAAATTAGGACAACCTCTATGGAAAATAGTATGGAAATTCTTCAAAGAACTAGAAATAGACCTACCAATTGATCCAGCAATCCCACTACCCAAAGGTAAAGAAATAATTTTATCAAAAGGACATCTGAACTTGAACATTTATTGCAACACAATTTACAGTGGCAAAAATAAGGAATCAACCCAAGTACCCATCAAATCAAGAGTGGATTAACAAAATGTGGTATATGTATGCTATGGAATACTATGCAGCTAGGAATAAGGATGGTTAAGGCCTTTTGCAACAATTTGAATGGAACTGAAGACCATTATCCTAAGTTAAGTATTTAAATAATGGAAAATAAACACCACATGTACTTGGTCTATTAAATTGGAGCTAACCAATGAGCACATATGTGCACAGAGGAAAATAAAATTCAACAGAAACCAAGCAGGGGTGAGGGTGGAGGAGAGGATGTGTGAAAACCTACCTACTGGGTATAATGAACACTGTCTGGGTGATAATCATTCTTATAATCCTGACTCAAGCACAACAAAATTGATACATGTTACCAAAACCATTTGTACTCCTGTAATACTATGAAATAATAATAAAAGAATCAATGGGAATGAGAGACGACTCCTTGAAAATCAAATGACCCAAAATGTGAATGCATGTGTTGAACTATTTATTTTTATTTTTTTTTATTGTCTTTAGTATTAAATCATAGCTGTGTACAATAGTGCAATCAAGGGGTACAATGTGCTGGTTTCGTATACAATCTGAACTATTTTCATCAAACTGATTAACATAGCCTTTCTGGCATTTTCTCAGTTATTATATGAACACATTTGTATTCTGCATTTAGTAAGGTGGCCCCACCAATTACCCTCCCTCCACCCCAACCTCACCCCTCCCCTCCCCTCCCTTGCCCCTTTCCCCATATTCTTGTGCTATAGTTGGGTTATACCCTTCATATGAAAGCTATAAATTAGCTTTGTAGTAGGGCTGAGTACATTGGATACTTTTTCTTCCATTCTTGAGATACTTTACTAAGAAGAACATGTTCCAGCTCTATCCATGTAAACATTAAAGAGGTAAAGTTGGAATATTACAGAGCCTTAAAGAAAGATGGAGAATTTACCTCTTTCATGTTTAACTATTTTAAAATCAAGTGTTATTTTTCCTGAACTCAGTACATCACAGTGGTTAAGATCTGTGGTTATAATTGGAGATAACTTAGTTCAAACCCAGTTCTGCCCCTGACTAGCTATGTGACCTCTCATCTTCTCTAAAATGGAGAAGAATTGTTCAAATGGCTAAGTGAAATACTTTAAGAGAAACACAAGGGAAAGTGCCTGATATACAGATAGCACTCAGTACTTAGCAGTTATAATGTGTGTTGTTGTTGTTTTCTTCTTTCTCATGAATTTACAATGCCTGTCTCAGAACTCAGGCACAGGTGTCCCAGCTCTTTCTACAACAAACAACTCAAACAGCCTGGGAGTATGTATAAAATGCTCTTCCACACAAGTCATCCTACATCCTTCTCTTTCCTCCTACAATTTATCTCCAATCCAATAGCAAGTCTTAGTCTTCACTCTGGAATAACCTAAACCAGTCCATGTCTCCCCATTTCCTTTGTTATCCTCCTGGTCTACACTGCCGTCATCGCCAGCCGCAATTTGACCAAAGCTTCCAAGCTTGTCTCTCTGCTTCCTCTCCTGCCTCATGAGTCCATTCTCTTCAAAACAGCTATCATGTTCTTCCCAAAACATAAGTCCTATTATTCCCTTTCTTTTTGTGTGTGTGAGTGTGTGTGTGGTTTTTGGCCAGGGCTGGGTTTGAACACACCACCTCCGGCATATGGGGCCAGTGCCCTATCCTTTGAGCCACAGGCACTTCCCTATTACTCCCTTTCTTAAAATTCCCCAATAGGGTTTTAGAAATAAGGTCCTTACCATGGTAGATAAGACTGCACATGATTTGGCCCCTGCACACTGTTCTCTTCTGCCCCTTGGCCACTTCACTGGTTATTTTTCTGTTTCTGAGGTGCCAACCTTATTTCCATCCAAGATTTATGCACTTGCTCATCTCTTTATCTGGAATTCCTTTTCCTCTATTTTTTGAATGACTGGCTTCTCATTATTGAGTTTTTTGAAAGGTCATCTCTTTATAGAGGCTATCCTAATCATTCCACTACAAGATCATTTCATTATCCTGTTCTTTTTTTAAAAAAATCACTTGTCAGAATCTGGAATTATCTTATTTATATTTGTGTGTGCATTGCCTGCCTTTCGCCTCTCTCCCTGAAGTTAGGATTTTGTCTTCCTTATTTACGCTTATATTTCCACCTCCTTCCTATACAGAGTAAATGATCATTAAGTACATTTTGATTGAATACATAAGTGAATGAATGAAATCTATAGCTATTTCTATATACTACAATAAAAATATATTATTCAAATTATTGACAGTGTCCTACATTGATGGCATTAACTAAGGAAGCACAGTGGATCACTTTGCAAATATCAGTGATATTTTCTACCCTAATAAACCATGTTGTTTATTAGGAGATAAGCTAGGGGGAAAATATTGAAAAAGTTTTAAAACTATGCTTTAAATATGGTGTATACACCAGCCATATCATAACTTGTTTGTTTATTCAAAAAACACTGTATGAGTGTCCACAATAACATTTCTCTGGGAGCTTTAGACATATCAGGTAAATAAACATATATGTTTCTATCATTCTAAAACTTATACGTTTGTGGTTGAGTAGTAGAGAGTAAGTTGGGAAAATAGAGGGTGGTATTCAGAGGCCAGTAGACAAAATTAGAATTATGGAGTAGTCAATTATGGAGTCTCAATTAACATTCAGAGCATGGGTTGGCAATTTTTTTGGTAAGGTGTCAGATAGTAAATAGGCTTTGCAGGCCAATCTCTGCTACAATTACTCACTGTGGTGCAAAGAATCAAAGACAACACAGAATGAATTGGTGTGGCTGTCTTCCAATAAAACTTGATGAAAACAGGTGGCAGGCAAGACGTTACCTGGACGTAGTGAGTGGTCCACCCCTGATCTGGTGTACAAGGTACAGAATATGACCATGGGCATGAATAGAATGCAGGATAGTGGAGAACAGGAACTGGGAAAGCAAGATTTGGAAAGATGGAAGACCAGAAGGATGCTCAATGTGTTGTCAAAGTTGTCAGGAATTAAGGTGTAAGGCAGGAGTAGTGCTGGACATCATAATAACGAAAGAGGAGCTGCCAATTTTGAGAAGTAGACTTTGGCAGGTAACAGTACAAAAGAGAAGTCATAGATGATATAACCCGATAACACGAGATGCAAAGCTGAAGATTTTTTAGGAATAAGGGAGGAAAAATGCTCTAAAAGTGGCAACAGGATAAAGTTCCATTTGGGGGGACTATGATTGTTCTTTTCCACATGTGCAAAATAACTTCTCACTGAACACAATAAATACGTTTTCACTGTTTAGGAACAACCAGAGTAAAAAAAAAAAAAAATGCCAGCAATGAGTCCCCAGTACCAGGTGCCTTAGGAAGGTGGTTATGGCCCTATATTTTGTAGATTCCACACAAGCTGTGATGTGGCATCTTTGCGAATGCTAAGCAGCTACTACCTGGAGGCACATTTTTAGCTCTCGCTGGCATGAAGACCAGCTTTCATATACACATTAAGTATTTTTTATTGTGTCTTTGTAGTAAAATGGGAGCTTTAGAATAGTGACAAACATTTTGATGATATCAATACCACATAATGGGCTAAAATAAGTATCTTGGAACCTAAAAAAATCATGTTGATGATCACTGAAGTTGAAAAAGATCGGAACATACCTGTAGATGCCTGGAAAAAGAGATTCTAGGACTTAAAAAGCTAAGTCCTATAAAAGGGAACTGGAGGCTTTCAAAAACCACTAAAATGACACCAAAGAGAGATTAACCAGCAGGCAGAACGCTGGCAAAGTATGTTCATGAATTATATACCGTACTAGAAGTTCTAGCAATAGAAAAGCATAGGATTAATAATTAACTAGCAGAGTAATAACGGGCTTGAACATTCTGCTTTTTCTTAGTGAAATAAACAGGCCTGCTTACTTTCTCTACCCATTGTTATCTCATATTTATAGGGAGGAAAGTTTATAAGCCAAATCTTTTTTTGTTGTTGTTAATTAACTGACTGACTGATTTGGGACAGGGTCTCATGCTGGAGTTTGGTGGTGTGATCATATCTCACTCAAACTCCTGGGCCGAAGGGATCCTTCTACCTCAGCCTCCCCACTGGCTGAATACAGGTGGGCACCACCATACCCAGTTAAGTTTTCATGTTTTTTGTAGAGACAGGGTTTCATATATTTCCCAGGCTGGTCTTGAAGCCCTAGCCTAAAGCAATCTTTCCACCTTGGCCTCCCACAGTACTGGGATTACAGGCATGAGCTACCGTGCTGGGCCCAACATCGTTTTTATAAAACGATGGAATCACGTCTTTCAAAGCCTTGTCAAGGTTACTCTTACTGAGTAACGATTTTGCCACTGTTTGTACATAATAGAGTGTACTTTTGTAATCTCATTCTCATTTGGACCTTCCTGGAACAACTCAAAGCCTTGGCCCCTGGGCTCCCTCTGGTGTGATTAGTGCCTTGCCACAAATATTTCACTTATCAACATTATTACCTTCATCTCCAACAAGTATTAAGTGCCTATTTAATGCTGCCTTTGTAATGTACATATTTCTGCTCTCTGCCCTTCAAGAGTTGAATGTCCAGGAAAGATAAACCAACACCTCATCCCATCCCTCTGCTCTAGCCCTGCTCAGTACATTTTCTGGAGCACAAACAAGGACTTTTTCAAGTGTTTATTGAATGAGTAAATAAAAACATGGGGAAGATACACAGAGAGTAAAGCAGAAGTATTAAATTAATGCAGGAAGGAACATTAACACATATACATTATGGGTTAGTAAGTTCATGTGAAAATGTTGAGCAAACACAGTGCTTTTACGGGGGTAAAGTACAGGAAAGCCAGGAGTGAAATATTCCTGAGAGCGAAAGGAGGAGATGGTAAGATCGCTTTCTTCTTAGAGAGAAAGAAACTAAAAATTTCATGTTTCCTGTGTGGTCACGTGCCACACAAAGACATTTCCCTCAGTGAAGGATCGTATGGATGACAGCGATCTCATAATATTTTAATACTGTGCTGTTACTGCACCTTTTCGATATTTAGCTATGTTCAGATACATAAATACTTACCCCTGCGTTGCAGTTGTCTGCAGTATTGAGTAGAGTAACGTGCTTACAGATTTGTAATCTTGTAACAGGCTCTACAAGACAGCCCACGTATGTAGTAGCTAAACCTTCTGCGATTACACAAGTACACTCTATGATGTGCATACAACGGCAAAATCCTCTCTAGACAGATTTCTCATAACTTATCCATGTGGTTAAATGACGCCGTAACTGTACATCTGTACTGAGTTATCATACCCCTTTATAAAATGAGCTTTTGTATGTATTTAGATCTTAGTGGAGAAAGATTTTGAAAAGCACTAGAAAGTTGAAAATTATAAATCCAATGATAGACTCACCCAACGCTAAGACTGTTAATGTCATTCAATGCATTTCCTTACGATTTTTTGCCACTCATATACAATACAGAGATTAGTATAATAATCCCCTATGGATCCAGCTTCCAGTTTCCCCAATTTTCAACTCAAGGTCAAATTTGTTTTATCTCTGCCCTCATCTACATACCTTCTTCCTCCCTGCTGTATAATTTTTGAAGCAAATCCCAGATATCATAAAAATATCAAATATTTTAACATGTATATCTAAGATTGCCGTGTATATTTTAATATAGTTATGTTAACATGCCATATACAAAATCACATATACCTATTTTCACCTATTTCAGATTTCAAAAAAATGATTAATTGAAATTTTAAAAAGTTTCCTTTATGGCTTTTTCCACTATCATTACTAATACCCCAACACTGACTAGGGAAGAAACAATTGTAGACCCAGTGCTTCAGCTTTTGTCTCTCTCTTTAGCTGCCCTCTCTGTACAGGGAATAATGTATATAGAGAGCTTTGTATGGCGCCTTGTACAAATGAGAGCTTTTGATATGGTAAGATTAATAGTGTTAAAAATAACTAACCTCTATTCAAGACCTAGAAGTTAGCACCGCACTAAGTACATTACATATATTATAGCAGGTAAGTGTCCCAGTTCCTCTGCAAGGGAATAGTAATATTATCCCCATTTTATGAACAAGGACATTGAGGCTTCGAAAGTGTAACTTACCTAACATCACAGAGATAGTAAAGGGTTGACATGAGATTTTTAGCATAATCTTATCTAATTCCAGAGCCCAAGCTCTTAACTTTTATGAAAATTTTGTATAATAAATTTAAGTTTTCCGTAACAAACCTAATATTTTACACAGAATCACAGAATTGATAATTGACATGATATTATCTAGTACAGGCCTCACCTCAATCCAAAATTCATCAGAAACATTCAAATTAAAGTGAAATTTAGCTGAATATATTAGAACACTCAACCACCAAGTAATCAAATTCTCTTTGTATCTGCATCAGGGTACATTTTGCCATATTTTATGTCTTGAAAGCATCTGTAAATTGTATCATCATGTATCTCACAATACTAAAGTTAACAAAATCCAATCCAAATTTTGACTGTGTCAGTAAATTTTCTATGATATATGATCAACATTAATTTGAATAGTATCTATAAAAGTGTTTTAGGGAAAATGTTGTAAATTCTGACCTTCTCTTTTTCTCTCAGTCTCTATAATGTCATACAGATTTGTTCCAAGCACCATCCGAAGAACTTTTGTGAATTTTTTGACATTGTTCAATGGATTTGGGTGTTTCACAGGGGCTCTGCTGGTGGCGCTGGTATATCTCATCTCAGAAGGTAAAAATAGGTTTATGGTATGTTTATCCACATTGATTTGATGACTAGGGAACTGGAGACCAAACTTTAAGGGCTTTTCCAATGTAGTCTTTTTTTTAATTGATCCATTTTTGCAATTAAGATAAAGTAAGATAAGAAATAGACTCTTGCTGTATTCATTAATTTCTAGACATAGTTTTTTTTGATAGGAGGTAATTACAGAATGCCATGTCTCATAAGATTCTGTCTACTGTCTTTCTTTAGTGTATTTGAGAGCAAACGGGTCATTATATTCTTATCAGGTCTTCCAGTGAAGCCATATGTAGCAACACCTCATAGATGGCATAGATGGTACTCAGAAAAGGTTAGAGTAAGGTACCTGGAGGATCTTTCCCCCTCATGATTCACCACAAATCTCATCTATGCAACCAAAGAGAAATTATAAGTTTAAATACAAATGAACTTGAAAAATTTTCCCAGTAGAGCTTTTGGTCAGGAGAAAAATATCAGAAAAATTCAGATGCAAATATTAAAGTATTAACTCTAATGTGTTAAAGAGCTTAAAGTGTTGGTGAAAAAAATCAAACTAGAAACAATAATGATTAGCTGTCCATGAAATGTCTCAGGCTGTATTTTAAATTCAGATTTTTTTCCATTGTTTATTCTACAATGTCTATATATCTTGAGTTTTATTTTAATTTCCTTTTGCTGATTTCACAGAAAATATCACAAACATACTTTCTTATTTTTCTCTATTTTCAATAACATAGTTGTACATTTAAGGTAATGTAAAGAAAGTGTTGGTTTATGTTCCCATCTAACAAACTTAATTTACCTATTTTTAAACTATGAAAAAAATAACTTCTGCTAATGAGAAACTCCTCTTAACACCAAATTTCCATTCAAAAAATATTTATGAAGAGCTCATTCTGTTACAGGCATCATATTATGCATTGGGGATACGATGGTAAACAAAATAAACACTTCCAAGATAACATGAAATTTCCAGGGATGCAGGGAAGTCATAACACTAAAAGCAAAAAACACGTTGACAGGCACAGTAGAGCTCAAGGGAGCACACCTACCAATTTTGGATTGAAGGTTGACAAGATCAAATCCTGTTCTTTTTGTAGTTATCTGAACTAAAGCATGTGTTGAATATTTATTATACACCAGGCTCTGTACTACACAGAATTGTGTGAGATACAGGTCCAGTGCTCAAAGAACTTAAATCCAACAGCCATAACCAACTGGAGTGCAGTAAGTTGCTGACTCCTCCAATGATCATATTCTTTGTACATCAACAAGAGACAAAGAACTGGCATTAAGATTTTGTAAGATAATCTGGAAAAGTCTTACTTCATCTGTCCCTAACACATTCTACTATCAAATCACATCAGATATATCCATGAAGTAAAATATTACTACCAATTTACATTTTTTATAAATCTAAAATTTTTATATGCATGTGTAAGCAACTTACTCAGAATTAGGCAAAACTTCCTAGGCTAAATTCTCCCCAAGACTGACCTCACTTCAGACACTAGCCACAAGTGTGGCGATTCCCACTTCTGACAAGCTGGCTATAGATTTGGGGGTCCACAAAAACTCTCTCAGGTTTGATAATTTGGTAGAATGACTCCAGAATTCAAAAAAGTACCATATATGTTATGATTACAGCTTTATTATAGCTAAAAGAATACAAATCAGAATGGCCCAAAGGGGAGCACACACAGAGCAAGGTCTAGGAGGGTTCCAAAGGCAAAGGTTCTTCATCCTTGGGGAAAAAGGATATATGACAATATAAAGAATATTGTCAACCAGGAAATCTCACCTGAGCTTCAGTGTTCAAAGTTTTTATTGAGGCTTTATTACATAGACACTATTGATTGAACCATTGAGCATGTGTTTGAACTAAATCTCCAGCCTACCTTACCTCCCAGAGGTTGGGCTAATACATAGTGTCTATGGCTCAAAGCCCCAACACTCTAATCACAAGGTTGGTCTTCTTGGCCACCCCCCAGTCTGAGTTATCTCATTAACATAAACTGTTCAGAAAGGTCTCACCATAAATAGCAAAGACAATCAAATCACTCAATAAATTTTAAAAATTGCCTAGGAATTGGGCCAGGCAATTTTCTTTTCTTTTTCTTTTTTTTTCACCCAATTATTCTTGCAAAACTATTTCACTGAAAACCTTAATTTTCATTGAGTCTGTGTTGTAGTAGGAGCTTTTACATACATTATCACATTTATTACAGTGATGTTGTAAAAGTGGTAATATTGTCATCATTATTTTTTAAATGTAACAATGAAGACATTAAAAATAAAGTGTTCCAGTTATAACTTGTATCTGATAAAACTCTAACCCTCTTAGTGTTCTGAAATGAATTCTAACATTGATTATGATATACCAAGCAACTACTATATCAGGAGTCCTCAAATGTAAGGACTTTTTAATGACATTAGATATTTGTTACTGTTGCAATATAGCCTTCTTAGATGAAGGTCTACATATAAAATAGTATTGATAATAGTCAAGATATAGTACAAAGATGCAGAAACAAAAGATTATATATACTTTTGGCACCCATGCAAGAAAGGTTCCCAAGGACACATAGTGTGGCTGTCTTAGCAAGGTAGGCTGTGGGGTGGGGCACTTTTCTAAATTTGCGCTCAAGGGAATCCTATTTAAATCACCACTAATTAACTGAGGTTACTTTTTTTCAAGTGTTTTTTTTTCTGCTTGTAAGAATATTTTGTAACATTAAATTATATCCCAGTAAATTAGAATCTTACAGATGAACATTGCCTTTGAGATCATCTACTCCAACGCTGTACCACAAAATAGATGTAGTGGCATAATCCAGTGTGCCTGTCTTTTGATAACTATGTTCTACAGAATAAGTCTAATTTTCTATTCACATAGTAACTTCCTCAAACATTTAATAAATGCTCAGAGAAGGAATGTAGTATAGTAGCTCAGAGTATAGTTCAGGTGGAGTCAGGTCACCTGAATTTCAATCCAGATAATCTAGTTGTGTGCTCAATTTCTATATCAGTCATGATAATAAATAATTTGCCATGTTGTTCTAAGGATCAAGTAATCAATACACACAGTAAGCACTCAACAAAAATAGCAATCATGATCCCTTTGCATTTTATAGACGAACCACCTCAATTCTTTCATATTGCATAATTCCCTAATTTCTCACTATCAAGATTCCTATATCCATTCAATGAACAACAGCTTGTGAATATTTTTCTTAAGATATGGTTTCCTAAATTGACTCTAATACTAGAGATGGGTACAATCAGGATATGTGGGTTACTTATATCAACCTGGACTCTCTCTCTCTCTCTCTCTCTCTCTCTTTCCCTCCTTTGAATAACTTTCAGCAGTTGCTCTCTGTTCATTTCCTCTCATCTCATTTTTTTCTGATTAAATGCAGGGAATTATATTTACCTTAGTAAATCTCACCTGTCATCCTAAAAAACAGACATTTTTGAAACTTGACTCTGTGTCATCCAGTGAATTACTAATCTTTACATCTTTACTAGTTTTCTGTCAATAGGAAATTGGCCAGCAAGTTCCTAGATTTCTTTCAGGTAATTGATAAAATTGTTGAATTGGACGAGACACAGAGCCTTACAGATAATCTCTAGACTTTATTGTAAGTTAGTGACAATTCATTAATCCTACCCTTTTGGTTATAATCACCTCTCAATTCATCTAAGTACTATCGTTCAGCTCAGACACTTCTTTGTCATTCCCTAAGTGACATCACAGGGGATTTTTATTATATGTTTTCTGGGAATAAGATAAGTCTATGTTTGTCACAGTTCCTATAGCCATCAGACTATCATTTTCCAACAAAGGAAATGAAGTTCCACTTAGAGATTTGTTTCTAGGGATCCTATTCTGGCTCACAGTGACAAATTAGGGGTTCTAAAAGGGAGTGACCATAAGCATGAATTTGAGTTGGTCATTGTCTCTCTAAGACTGTCTCCTCTTAATTAAAAACGATATGATACATTTCACTTTTCTCAGAGATGTTGAGAGCATAAAATTAAATAAGGTATTTAAAAATTTGAATGCCAAAGATTTTTTTAAATATAAACAATTAAGTCATACGTTATAGTGACTGATTTGGCTAAAAACAAGATCAGTCTATTCACTCAATCAACCAGACTATTTTTTTTTTTTGACAGAACCAAACATAATGAAACCAACACTATAACTGTATACTTAGGCACCCCGCATCTTTCAGCATTTCATTTAACATATAGGCTATTTTCAACCTTTAAGGCTTCGTGTCAGCTGAACATGTGTGCATGTGAGTGTATGAGAGTGTTAGTGCACGGATGGAAAAGAAGATCAGCTCTCACAGCCTCCCAGTCTCCAGGCTGCATTAGTCATTTTTAGCACCATGACGGGGAATGGTGTGAATGCAGTAAATTCAAAAGATTTCTCAAAACTTGACTCTGCAGACAGATAGCTGTTAGAGTGACATTTTCAGTACAAGTGAGAAAACTGATCCTTCTGGGATCTCTAACTCTGAGCGCTTTAAAGGAGAAGTACAAGACTAAACCCATCCTCCTACACTAATCATTTCAGGAATAGTTTATCTAAAAGTAGCAATGCTAATATAAGGGAGTGAAGAAGTCAGTCAAACTGTTCATTTCAACTATATCCCATTAGCAACAAGATCAGTTTTCTTACACTCATGAGTTCGAACTTACCTTTGGACAAAAATAACAAAATCTCAGTGAGAAATGACATCTTAGTTATGGACGTGCAGGTGATTGAAAGATCCAAAGCAAACTGTCTAAGAGGAAAAGGATAATTGGGCAGAATCAAGAGGTCGAACTGTACACCTTCTTGTCCCTCATAGTCCCTCTACCTCAGAATTTCAGGAAAGGAGCAAAGAATTTAGCTGTTTAATTCCCATCAAGGTCATTTTAAATTAAAAATGAGATCTTCTAAAGTTTTCATTTAAATACCTATGAGTATTGGGACTGCTGACAGCTATGTCAGCATGAATCACTGAGTCGCTCTTGAAACAGAAATTTGCAGTTGCAGTAAACTTGAAAGAAGAAAATATTTATGCATCTGGATAAATATTAAAACTGGATTGCATGAGCCCATGCCTATTTTCTAAGAGAGATATTTCTTCAAGTTCAGATCCAACTTCATACGGGTTTAGAGATTACAGACTTTGGGACCCAGAGGGGGTAAGTAGTAGGTAATGGCCTACTACCATAATCCACATTTAGTTAGACCTATGTTCTATGTGTTTATCCAGTATTTTGTGCCGTTGTTCCTGTGACTAACTCAGCAGGGCCCCCCCCACAGAACCACATGCAAACCCTGCTGTGGTTCTCAGTCAGAATCAGATGCAGAGTCGTCTCATGTGACAGCGTTATGTATCCCAGGCACAGTTTACTTTATAGCTACAACCATTGATGCCACAGAAACCCTGCAGCGGTGCAGAGGTGTTTGGGTTCATAACAGTATTGGGGCAAAACCCAAATTACTCTTGAGGCTATGAGAGGCTGTTGGCTAAAAAGAGGTAGAAAGGATAGACATTTGCGTCAGGAAAATCTGAATCCAAATTTAGCTCAGCCCTTAATGAGCTATAAGATTCTGAGTTCCTTACTTAGCAAACTTTCTGAATCTCAATCCCTCCTTCTCTAAAACGGGGTCTGTTTCTCCTCTTCTTCACGGGTAAGTTACCTTCCAAGTTTTTTTTTACATATACATGTGTTTATTAGGTTTCCACTTTTTGCCTTCACAGAATTAAAAAGGCTTAAAATTTAATAACAATAACAATATTTGAGATAAGGACTAGAAACCAAAACCTCAAAAAGAATGAATGAAGATAAAAACATTCAGAAAAGAAATCAGACAATGACTGCATCAAAATAATAAGCAATATTAATAATAATAATGCAAAGAAAGGAACATTTCCATTGTCAAATAAAAGTATGTCTAACATAGAATGCTTTAACTCTGAGGCTCAGTATGGAGTCATCAGTTAACTTCTTATTTTTTTTCCAAAGTCTCAAAAAATAGACAACTAATATTTATAAATAAAAGTAAAAGATAATTTCAAAAAACAGATCATGCCAAATCTTATAG
>CAUYON010016740.1:0-10570 GCA_963573935.1 Arctocebus calabarensis
GGGAGAGAGAACAAAGAAATTAACGTGGGAGAGGAAGAATGTTCAGTTGAGAATAGGAGGTAATAAAATAGTCTAAGAAAAGAACGTGAAGTAAAGAGTTATTTGTCGATAGCACCTCCAAGAAAAGGATATAAAAAAAAAACTAATCTCAAAAATATTATTATTCTTATATGTATATAGAATTGCAGTCCAGTCCGGCAACAACGATCTGCTGTGAGAGGGGAGCCGAGAGCGGGGCTCGTGGCGACTGTGGGGGAGGGGCCTCATGGTCGCTGCAGATCTCGGTGGCCACGGCAGCGTCAGTGGGGGTGGTGTCACTATTCGCAGGACAGTGGCACCACGCTCAAGGTAGCAGCGGCTTCGGAGTGCCCAAGCAACCGTGGCAGCACAAGCAGCAGCGGTTGCTATGGCCACTATGGCCGCGGGTTGCAGCTGCTTGCAGCGGCTGTGAAGGCTAGAGGGGAGGGGCTGTGTGGTCTCTGCAGATCTCGCGGGCATGGCGGTGTGTCAATATTCGCAGGGCAGCGGCTTCAGAGCGACCGCAGCAGCACCCGGGGTGGTGGTTGCTATGGCCGCGGCTCACAGCTGCTCCCAGCCGCAGTGAAGGTTGGAGGGGAGGGGGCTTTGTGGGGCTGTTGGTGGGAACTTGAACTTCAGTTATTCTCCAGCTGAAGTGCCCGGGGGCCCTCCTCGCCAACTTCCACAGCTTCCACAGCTCAAAGTGTCTTTTCTGCCTCTCTCAGGCTTCACTAGGGTCCCCACCTAATGTAACGCTGGCTGGTCACCCATTCTTTCTCTCTCTCATTGATCTGGGGAAAAGGTGCTCACCATTTTGGACATTCCAATGTGTTAGTCTGGACCCCTTGGCTCACGCTAGGGCTGCCTGGGTCTCTGTGCTTCCCAGCAGCACCCCTTTCTGATCGTCAAACTCTGAGTTCCACACTTCAGTGTAATTTTCTCCGATTAGAGCTTTTGGGTTGGGACCTGCTGTCCTCCCTGTGGGAGGGGCCGGTTGCCCCCCCGCGGGGCAGGGGGAAATGGTCTGCAACAGTTTCCACGGTTAAGAACTATATTTCAAATGTGCCAATCCTCCCGATCTCTGTGTCTCACCAGCTGCCCGTCCACTCCAATAGTTCACACGGGAAAAGATCCAGAGCTCCCACCCTCTCACCTGCTGACCAGGGAGAGATGGGCTACGGGACCATCTCTGCCACCATCTTCCAGCACTCTCCCATTTATTTGTTTTTATATCTTTATAATAAACTGGCTGATTAAGAAGTTCTGATGGTATTTTCATTCAATGCTTCTGGGCTGGTATCCTATTGTCATCATCCACATTTAAAAAATTTAAAGTAAACAAGGCAGAGTGAAGTTTATTTCTAGGTGTGTTATTATACTGTTCTCTCTCTATTTGTTTAAGCAACATATTTTTTAAAGTATGATTATGTTTTACAATTATAGCTTGACCGGTGCTATTACTGGGTAGGCCAGTGATGTGTTTAATATTATGTAATTGAAAAAAGTTTTGACCTTTATTAGAAATATATGTAGAACCATTATCTGTTTTAATTGAATGTGGCTTTCCCATAATTGCAAAAGCTTTCAGAAGATAGGAAATAACAGCATCTGCCTTTTCAGAAGTAAATACTGATGTCCAAGAAAAATGAGAATATGCGTCTATAGAATTATGGACATATTTAAGATGGCCAAATTCTGGAATTTGAGTAACATCTATTTGCCAAAGTTGATTAGTTTGTAAGCCTCTTGGATTAACACCAGAGGGTAAAGGTGCCATTATTAAAGGCTGACAAGTGGGGCAAGAGCAAGTAATACCATGTTGAACTTTTAAAGATTAAGCATTATTATGGTGTAAGGAATGTTTTAGATTAGCAGCTTGTATTGATCCAATTAAATGATCAATAGTGACATTGTCTTTAGACAGAGGTCCAGGTAAATTGGAATGAGCTTTTATATGAGTAATATACAAAGGTTGCTGTTGAGAGTGAATAGGTTGTTGTAATGTGGAAAATAGAATATTTAATTTTGACTCACTCCAAGGGAGGGTGACTGTTTCTATGTTCTGCACCACATGTGCAGAATATTGTGAATCCATTGCCACATTTAGAGCGATGTTAGGAAAATCAGTTAAAAGTAATATAATAGCAAGTAATTCAGCCTTTTGAACAGATCGATGAGGAAATTGTTGAGTCTTAGAATTATGAGGTCCTAAATAATTGGAAATACCCATTTTATTAGTATCAGTATAAAATGTGGGAGCATTAGCTATAGGTTTTTGTTTTACAAATCGGGGTAATATCCAAGAAGTATTGTTTAAAAATTGTAAGCATTTATCTGTGGGATAATGATTGTTTCACCTATAAAGTCAGCAAGTACCACTTGCCAATTCATAGAAAAGGTAAATAAACAATTTATTTGTTGATTTGTAAAAGGAATGACAATTTTATCAGGATCATGTCCTCTGAAAGAGTAGGAAATCCCAAAACAGATCTGTCACCTGCTTGTCTTGTCACCTCAGTCTTGCCAGGAGAGGTGTTTGTGGTAGAATTAAAGCCCATATTAAATATCGTATGTTTTGCTGCTGGGGAAATAGTTGGAATAGATAGCATAGCATCCCATTGTTGAAGCAAATCTCTTCTCAAATCTCTTTTCTCTTGCATAAAGTTAAAGCAATGGGGGCAAAAAACAGCTGCAACTGTAGTGGTTGTTTTTCATGTTCAAAACAATTTAAAATATGTGCACTTTGTTCAATATCTGTCAGTGTTCCACGTCTCACAAAGGTGGTTTTAACCTTTTTCTTATGCCATTTCTTTGGCCACATATAACAAGCTATGATTGAGGGGGAGGAGCCAAGATGACAGTCTGTAGCCAGCTTTCCACAGAGGCTCTTGTTGAGAAGGAGAGTTAAAGGTCAGAAATTTAGCAAGAAAGCCAATGGTTTGGATCTGAGCCAAAAGAGAAGGTTGGAGAACGCACATCAACCCTGCTGGAGTGACCTGTGACCCCAAGGATACAAACAAAAGATACAGAACATATCACTAAGCAGACAGGAGTCCCCTCCCCTATGAGAATGGCTCACAGTATACTCCATACCTCCATACAAACCAGTGAGCAGAGTTCTGATGTCCTCCCACTCTACCCCAAGGGAGAGACCCTCTAAAAACTGGACCTCCTTCCCTACTAGGGTGCCATGGCACTCTCCTGCCAGGCATAAAACTGTATAAAACTGTATATACCCTCTACCTGCAAGTTTGAACTCCCGGCACTCCCCTGCATTCTCACCTTAAGGTGTGGAGGTCTGTCCCCAAAGGAGTCCAGATTCTTGGACATTTTCTTGAGGGTTGTGAATGGGACTTGGCCTGTTGCTGATCTGTGCTAATTATCCAGCTCAGGAGTGGTTAGAGGAAAGTGAGCCGAAAGGAGGCCAAATCTGGAGAGGTGGTCCCCTGAGGCACAGAGTGGCAGCCGCAGTGGCAGAAACAATGGCAGTGCGGCTTGCACCCCTGGAGATGTTTTGGAGAGACACTCCCAGTCTCTTGGGGCAGCCAGGGGAAGCTGGGTGACTTTTCCGGTGGCAGCCACCTGCAGAGCGGTCCTGCTGCAGAGGCACCAAACTGGGGAGTGAAGGGTATGCCTGAGGTGGTAACAGCTGGGGCGAGCATGGGGATTAGAATACACATGCTGAGAAAGCTCAGTAGAGACAGCTTTACTCTGCTTCAGATGCACCTGGCCCTCAGAGGATGAAAGCTGAGACAAAGGGCTGGAACTCACAGACTGTGGGAGAACTATTTTCAGCCCAACGTCTGACCCACAAAGGAAAAATTCTGTGAACTCGTTCTGTTCTATCAGCAACATCAATCAGGAACAGGGGTGGAACTGAGTGAATTGCCCCAGACCCTATCAAGTACCCAGGTCATCAGGCCTCACCTCCCCCTGCTAAACAGTGACAGACTCTGGTGGGCTGGCTAAGAAGCCACAGACCCCCCTGTAACCCAAGCAGGCACAAACCTCTGGAGAATCTGCTCATTGGAAGGAACTGGATCACAGCCCTGCAAGGGTTCTAGAGACTGGGTGTGACAGAGGGGCAAGGTGGGGAAGGAAGCATCAACATCCCCAGACTAATTTACTTGCTGGGGGGCCCCTTCTGAGCTCACAGAACACAGGAACAAGTTATACTAGAGCTGCCAGCAGACTCCTGCTATCTAGTTGCCAGAGATTTTTCAACTCTTTTAATTGAGGCTGGTGCTGGTTGGGACAATTGATTGGGACCTCTTCAACTAGGCTAATCACCTGAGGACTTTCTAAAGTGCTACCCTGGGTGTGTGGTAGTGGGAAGGTTTGATTTTCCTTTTCCAATTGTTGTCTCTGGGGGGTGTGGTGACCTAACTGCTGGTATTTCTCCACAGCTCAGACTCCAACATAGAGTAACTGATTCTCTAGGGTAAGACAGACCAGCTAAAAATAAGACAGAGTCACTTAACCCTGCCACACCAAGAAGGCCCCCAGTTGTGCAGGCGGTAGCACTGTACAGGTCCTTGGCAAAACTCTAGGGGGAAAGGTACAGCTTTCAGGCAAAGGACTAATGAATCACTACTCCTAAAACCCCCAACCCAACTTAACCTTATCTACTCATCCAGCCAAACGGTGCAAAATAATCATGGGGCGGAATTAGCAGGAAAGCTCTGGAAACATGAACAACCAGAGTAGATCAACCCCCTCAAGGAACAATTTGGCAGACACAAATGATGATCCTATGCATAAACAGATGGCTGAGATATCAGAAATCGAATTCAGAATTTGGATTGCAAACAAGATCAATAAAATAGAGGAAAAGTTGGAATTAGAAATTCCGGGAACATTTCAAAAATTGTCTCAAGAAGTCAAGGAATTCAAAGACCAAATGACCAAAGATTTTGACACATTGAGACAAGAAGTTGCATCCCTTAAAGATCTGAGGAACACAGTAGAATCCCTCAGTAACAGAATGGAGCAAGCAGAGGAAAGGATTTCTGACATCAAAGATAAGGCTTTTGAATGCTCCAAAACCTACAGGAGGAAGAGAAATGAAAGGAAAAATGGATCATTCTCTCAGACAGCTCTGGGATAACTCAAAGAAAACCAACATTTGCCTTATAAGGATACCTGAAAATGACAAAGTGGCATCACAGGCACAGAGTCTCTTCTTTATGAGATTATGAAAGAGAACTTCCCAGACATGCCAAGAGATTGTGAAATTCAGAGAGCAGACAGTTTCAGAACCCCAGCACAACTCAACCTGAATAAGACATCCCCGAGGCACATCATAATTAAGTTCACTAAAGTTAACATGAAAGAGAAAATTCTGAAAGCAACCAGACGCAAGAAATCAGTTACTTACAAGGTGAAGAATATTAGAATAACTGCAGATCTCTCTGATCAAACCTTTCAAGCTAGAAGAGAATGGTCATCGACTTTTAATCTCCTAAAACAAAATAACTTTCAACCCAGAATCCTGTATCCAGCTAAACTGAGTTTCATTTATGATGGAGAAATGAAATACTTTAATGACATCCACATGTTGAAGAAATTTGCCATAACTAAACCAGCTCTCCAGGATATTCTCAAACCTATCCTCCATAATGACCAGCATAATCCTCCATCATAAAAGTTTTCTCACCCAGAAACTTCTTACCAAATTCCAACTTCCACAGCGATGAAAGGATTAAAAATGTCCCCTAGAATTTCTACAGATTTATCAATATTTTCAATTAATGTGAATGGTTTAAATCAGGGGTCCTCAAACTTTTTAAACAGGGGGCCAGGTCACTGTCCCTCAGATGGTTGGCAGGCTGGACTATAGTTTTAAAAAAATCTATGAACAAATTCCTATGCACACTGCCCACATCTTATTTTGAAGTAAAGAAACAAAATGGGAACAAATACAATATTTAAAATGAAGAACAAATAAAATTAAATCAACAAACTTATCAGTATTTCAATGGGAACTATGAGCCTGCTTTTGGCTAATGAGATGGTCAATGTCCAGTTCCATATTTGTCACTGCTAGTCGTAACAAGTGAGGCAACTGTGCATCAGTTAGTCTAGATTTGGTTGGAGATTTCAGATGTTTCATTCTGGAAAAAGTCTGTTCACAGACATAAGTGCTCCCAAAGATGGTTGCCATTTTGAGTGCATGGTTCCTAAGATTAGGATATGTCTCAGAGGGGAGAGATGCATAGAAATTAGGAAGGCTGCTTGACTTGAATGCCTCTTTCAGAAAGTCACAATTCTGCAGTTCAGCCAGTTCCAGTTGGTAAATTGTATCCACATTTTCTTTCTTTCTTTCTTTTATTTCAAGATACTTTATTCTTAAAACAGGTCACAGCACTAAGCTTTTGGCCCATTTTGCCACTGTACAAGCTACATATGATTGCTAAGCAGTGGAGGGGTGCTCTTTCATAGCATGTTTGAAAAGTGAATAAAAATCCATATAAAACAAATTTTCAAATAGTTTCCATAGGAACACAGATAAGTGTGACCCCATCTCCTAATCTTACATATTGCTGTATCTGTGCCTACCCTACTCTTACAAAGACATTTCAAAACTAGCAATAATTAAGTTAAATGGTCCCCCAAAATCCCTTAATTCAAGCTAAACTCGCAGTTAACAGCTACAGAATGATATCTACACATTAGTGCTAGCTGAAGCACAAGTTTCTGGGTGACGTTTTATTCCATTTTCCCAAGCACAAGACACAGGCAGAGTGCCAACATCCTGCTCTTCTACTTCGAGTAGGTAGTTGGGGTTCTGGATTTGCTGCATGAGTTGCCACATCAGTCCTGACATCACATAGTGGATAGTCAGCCTCTGGAATCCACTGAAAGTAGAAGCAGCAGCTACAGTGTAAGCACCCATATTTTCAAAGAGCATCCAGTCATCCACATGCATTTCTGGCTGGTCATTGCACTCAACTATCCAGTCAAGGCCATCACATGTTGGTCCCCATATGCTGGATGAAGAATACTTCTCATCTGGTTTAGGTCTCTTTTGCAGAAGAGGCTTTACATGAGCATGATCATAAGGAATGCAATTAAACAATCCATGTACTCCATCATTGATATAATACATAAAGGTTTGTTCACTGCACTCATCTTCATCACCAGAGCCTATCTGTTCCTTTAATACATTTTTTTTTGGCAATGATATTAACTGCAAGTGTGAAGGCTGATGCAACATAATATCTGCCTGGCTCAGCTATGATTCTCACTCCAGAGGCTCATGGAAAGTACTTGTCCAATGCTGGGTTGATTATACCAGTGATCTCTTCAAATTTAAGCTTCACATCCTCAGATTCAGAAAAACCACCATCAATATCAAGCAGGTACATGCTGAAACCAACCTCAGCTCCCATGTCAAAGACATAGTGGGCATCAGAGATTTCATGAAGGTCTCAGGATCAGTACAGCCACTTCCTACGTGGAAGGTGACACCAATGACATCAATATTTAGCTCTTTTGCCCATTCCAAAAGAAGTCTGCTGGTTTTGAGTGTGGCATCAAATTTAACACCGAGCTGACAGACTGCTTTGGAATCATCAGTGGCAATCTGCAAAATCAACTTGGCCTTTGAATGTGCTCTGGCAACTTTCATCAACTCAACTTCACTGTCAAAAGTCATCATCTGGACCCCATTATTGGCAGTGTACTTAATTTGAGACACTTGTTTACAAGGATTTGCATAGATAATCCTCTCTGGAGGCACCCTGAGACTTTGCACCAAATGTATTTCTGTCTTGCTAGCACAGTCAAATCCTGTCCCAATGGCAGCAAGGGTCTTCACAATGGCTATACTGTCATTACATTTGACTGCATAAAAGAAAGTGACACGGGCTCCAGTTCCTAGTGCCTCCGCTGCCGAACCCCTTCCCCACCTCCTGCACTCGCCAAACTTGATGTTACCCAAGTCCGAAGCAGCAGCTGCCCCTCTCACCACCCCATGGACCCCCACCGCCATCCTGCCCTGCACCCCTGGAGCGCACCACTCACCGGGCCCCTTCTCACCTCCCCACCAGGGCCGGCACTGTGCTCGCCCTCCCTGTTGCCTTCCCCTGCCACCACCTCCCCCCCACCATGAGCAACCTGAAGCCGGACATTGAGCACAGCACCAGCACAGGCACAGGCACTGGCACGGGCACTGGCACGGGCTCCAGAAGCACCCTGGAGGAGGAGGTCCAGACGCTGTTTGTCAGTGGCCTCCCTGTGGACATTAAACCCAGAGAACTCTACCTGCTCTTCTGGCCATTCAAGGGGTATGAAGGGTCCCTGATTAAGCTCACTGCGAGACAGCCTGTTGGTTTTGTGATCTTTGACAGCCGGGCAGGAGCAGAAGCGGCCAAGAATGCATTGAATGGTATTCACTTTGATCCTGAGAATCCACAGACCTTGAGGCTAGAGTTTGCCAAAGCCAACACCAAGATGGCCAAGAGCAAGCTGATAGCAACAACAAATCCCAGCAATGTGCACCCCGCCCTAGGAGCACACTTCATTGCACAGGACCCCTGTGACCTGATGAGGGCTGCTCTGATCCCTGCATCCCCAGAGGCTTGGGCCCCCTACCCTTTGTATACTACAGAGCTGACCCCAGCCATCTCCCATGCTGCATTTACCTACCCAGCTGCCACTGCTGCTGCTGCCGCCCTTCATGCTCAGGTGCACTGGTACCCTTCCTCTGACACCACCCAGCAAGGATGGAAGTATTGGCAATTCTGTTAGTTCTCCAGTCTTGTCACTGGGTAGTTGGTTCTGGAACCTGTATAATGGTGCCAGAATAGGCGCCCTGAGATTCCACTGCCCCCAGGTGGCCCGTGCAGAGCTGCTGCTGCCCTCCAGACTGTGAATCTGAAGCCTGACTCAGTGGACTGCTTCCTATTTCCCTTCCCTCTTCTTCAGCCCTGTGCCCTGTTCTGTCCCCAAGGCCTCCCAGAAGGATTTGGGGATAACCTTCCTGTTGGGGCTCCCAGATCCAGCTCGGATGCCTCACTGAGACCCAGCCCAAACTTGCTTCTCTAGCTCCACCTCAAGGAAACAAGGCATTTAATTTTGCATGTTTCTGGCATGAGTTAAGACACCTAAACTTGTGTATATGTGAGTGTACAGTTTGTTCTCCCACTGTGTCACCATAGCAACAGGTCCTGGTCACCAGTGCTTCATCCTGCCTGGTCTCTCTCCACCCCACCCCTGCACCCACCCCCTTTGGGCCTGAGTCCTATTACTGTTCCTTCCCTGATGGCCCAGCATCCCCACCACCCACACACAATTCCAGGCTTCACCACCACCCAACAAATATGTTTGCTTTCTCATTTCAAATCAGGGTCCTCCACTTCCTTCTCAGATGGGCTAATGATTGTGAGAAAGCCCATTCTCTGCCCACTTTGCTTACCTCTCCATTGCACACCCTGCCTGGTGCTGTTCCTTGTTCTTTCCAAACCTTAAAACCAATCAAAACCATGAGAAGTATTTTTGTACCCTGTGTAACAAAATATTTATGCATCATAAAGGGTTTTTCATGTGTGTACCATTAATTATTAAACAGACCTTGTTTGCTCTGTCAGATAAGTTTAATGTTTAGTTTGAGGCATGAAGAAGAAAAGGGTTTCCATTCTTCAGCAATAAGAGTTTGTGTCAGGTGTTAGTTTAAGGAAAATGAAAGAGAAATTGTGCAATTTTATTTTGTTTTGTGAGCATATCAGTGCTTTACCTTTAGCCACAGCTATGACTGTCTTGCCATTTCAGACTTGGGAGACTAGGTGGCTATTGTAATTGCTGATCCTGTGAGAATGTGAAACTGGATAATATATGAAATGCAAAATAAAAAAAAAGTCAAAATGAAGAAAAAAAAGAAAGTGACACAAAGAAGAGCTTTTAGCCATCTTCGGTGTTTCTTCAGAACATCTCCAATGTCTGCTACATAGAAGGCATCCTTATCATCAGAAGAGGAAACTTCATTGATTTTTTTGGTCCAGAATGTCCTTGGCAATAAAACCTTCATCAACCAAGTGGCAGTCAAACTCTTCATCACTAATGTTGTTCAAGGTTTCTTGATGTTTCTTTGAAAAACTAAGAGAAGGAATTTAAAGCTATACTTTCAGCTTCTCATAAAGGCAATTCTCCAGGAATTCTGAATTCCACTGCGTGTGTCCTCTGAGCAACAGTGGAAACATTCTTAGAGCATCCAGGCGCCGCAGGCCAGCTCCATGGAGAAGCTGGAAAGCTGCTGCCCGCGCAGAGCCGAGCTGGAGCCACAGGAGAGCTTGGCTGCCCCTGCCACACCCACCAGCGCCTGGCCCTGACCTGCTGGAGATGCTGGCCTGAGGTGGCGCCAGACGCGCCAGAAGTGCCTGAGGTGGCGCCAGAGCAGCTGACAGAGGGGCGACTGGGGCGGTGACTTCAGGTACTGACCTCCACATTTTTAATGTCAATAGAAAAAGGGTTATGGAAAAGCTGTATGTCCTGTCCATGGAGATGAAGCTCTTTAAATCTAAATTGGAACTCCTTTTGCAACTTTTCCAGTGAA
>CAUYON010016741.1:0-37789 GCA_963573935.1 Arctocebus calabarensis
GATGTCACCCTGGATAGAGTGATGTGGCATCACAGCTCACAGCAACCTCCAATTCCTGGGCTCAAGCGAGTCTCTTGCCTCTGCCTCCCAAGTAGCTGGGACTACAGGCGCCCGCCACAATGCCTGGCCATTTTTTGGTTGTGGCCATCACTGTTGTTTGGCAGGCCCAGGCTGGATTCGAACCCGCCAGCTCAGGTGTACGTGGCTGGCGCCTTAGCCCATTGAGCCACAGGCGCCGAGCCATGAAGATTCTTACTTTTAAAAGTGATTCTTTAATGTTCCAGTCTCCTAAATTCTATTTTTAAATGGAAGAAAAAGAAGAGAAAGCTATTTTAATCTTACACAAGCAATTATTCTCTAAACAAAGGAATGACTTGGTGTTTCAATAAAAGAAGAAAATTAGTTTTACCTACCTATGACGAGGTCATTGCTGGTCTTCGTGGTATAACCAAGTACAAAGAGTTACCAAATTATTGTTAATATATGCAATTCAAACATTACCAATTTTTAATTGTGTGTGGGGGTGAAGTAAAGCTTACTCTGTTATTAGTTAAGTTCAGTGGTTCTCAAAACATAGTTCTTGGAACAACATCAGCAACACCTGGGGAACTTGTTCAAAATTTTTTGCCTATTCTGGGGCCCCTTCCCAACCTCCTGAATGAGAAACAATGAGAAAATGGTTCATCAATCTTTAGTTTAATAAGTCCTCAGATGATTCTGATACAGATAAATTTTAAGAACCAGTAGCTTAGTATGTTTTCAAAATGTATCATGGGGGCCTTTGGAATAAAACTGTCCAAATTTCACATATTTTTTTAATTGACAAAGTGTCCCTAGACAAACTGAATAGTTTAAGTGAAGCTCAGAAGAAATAAGAAATCAATTTTACAAATACACAAAACCTACTCTTGTTAGCAATAATGTAATCAAACAATATGAAGAACAATTATAATTAAAGGTAATGTCTTGGTCAACAACAACTAAGGGAATTGAACAAAAAGAAATGCCAAAAATGCTTTAAGTAGAAATTGCATAATATATATCACAAACTAAGAAATCATAATAAGTGCACAACACTTACTGAGCTCTTACAGGTACAAAATTCAGGAATGCAATATAAAAGAGAAAAAAACAATATGCCTGTTCCTTAAGGACACTGGTAGGAAAATCATCAATCTGAAAACACAGCTATCCTACTCCAGCGTCAACCAATTCCAGCACAGAACAAGTCTTGTGATAGCATACATTTGGCATTAATATTTGCATCTTCAGTTTTTTATTACTCAATGTATCTTTTGAATCTTTCTGTTCTTGTCATAAAATAAATACGAAAAGTATTGGGTTTAAAAAATTTTCTTCTGATCTTTTTCAACTTTTCCTATTTTGCCTTCCTGTTTAACAGATTTTTACAAACCAGAAAGTTGTTTTCATCCATCTTTTCTTCTTAGTTTTGAAACTACACGATCACTATACCTTCGCATTTGAGTTTTCCTTCCTCTACGTTACTGAAATACAGAACGTCTTAGGTCTACTTTAAAAAATATAAATCAAGCCAATGAAACATATTTACTTTCTTTATATCCCTAAAAAATAAAATTCTGAAAGGAGGTCATTGAGAATCACAGCAATCTTTCGCCAGTTAAATACTCAGGGCTCTTCTTCTGGGTCTGAAATTAGCCAAGTAATAAATCTGCATACAGTGTGGCAAAACACTGCTATAAACATTGTAAAATAAAATATAACTACTAATCTTTAAGGAGAAGACATCCAGCTTTCCTGATTCATATCACATTACATTTTATGACCTAAACTTCCTAAAAAGTGTATTTTTAGTGATTTATTATGACTGTTATCTCAATATAACAAGTGTTCTTATAGTAGCAGCTCAAGGCAGGCATTTATATGCAAGAAACACCTCTTTAAAGATTATCATTATCCTAATTCTTTGTATCTTCAATGAACCTGAAATAATAAGAAAAGTATCATTAGTCCATTTGAGAATTGGATATGCTGAAACTTTAGGATTATCTTTACTATTATTATTTTAGAGGCAGGGTCTTGCTCTGTTGCCCAGACCAGATAAAGTGCAGTGGCATGATCATACCTCACTGCAACCTCAAACTTTTAGGCTTAAGCAATCCTCCTGCCTCTCTTCCTGTGGAGTTGCTAGGATTGTAGGTGTACACTACCACATCTGGATAATTAAAAACCATTTTTAAACAGAGTCTCTGTAGCCCAGGGTAGTCTTAAATTGACCTCAAATGATCCTCCCTCCTCAGCCTCCCAAACTGCCAGGATGAAAGGCATGAGCCATCATGCCTAGCCAATAGGATGAGCATTTTTAAAATAATACTTGAGTTTTGTCAAATCATTTCAGATGCTGAAAAGAGATAGAGATCCCATTGTCACACACAGATACACACACATACTCAACTCTGATTACAGGAAGGAGATACAGAATAAGTATTAATGCAGGTAAAATTTTGAAAAAGTATTTACTAAGAGTTTATACTACAACAATTAACTGTTACCTCATAACTGATAAAGGTTACTGTTTATTATCAGGTTGTATACTTAGTTCTTTATAAGCATTCTATTCCTCACTACAATTCTGCAACTTTATTAAGTTATTAATACATGTTATTACTATTTCCATTTTACATAGAAAGCAAATCATCTTCCAAAACCAAGCTTTTTATTTGTTTGTTTACTACACAGCCAGCAGAGTAGTAAAACTGATATTGAATCCAATCTTTGTAAAATTCCAAAGCGTGTACCTTTCCTCCATATGATATTGTCTCTCTAGGCTATATTTATTCTACACACACATTTCTATAACATTATATTTGTATTACATTAATTTCTTTTGAAATAATTTATTAAAGAATTTCTTATTGATAGCTAGTAACAATGAAAACCCCAAAAGTATGAATTTTAAAAAATTCCAGAATGTTTTTTCAAAGTTTGATCTCAGACATCCAATTCTCCTTGCTCTCAATTTTGATCTACAAGAGCAAGGTTAAGTGAGATGGCAATTTTGGTACTTCCTGTGCCAAGTTAAGAAGAACGTTTAATATTCAATAGACTCAAGATAGATGTTTTTATCCTCATTTCATTATAAACTAAAATCTTTATGAAAGGTCACTAGAAAGGAATCATGCAGAAAGAGTAACAGAGTTCAAATACAAAAGACCGGGCAATGTTTCAGTTGGAAAACACTTCAGTAATCATCTAGTAGCCCAACACTTAACTTTTACAAGGTAGAAAACTGAAAGCCAGAGAAGTAACTAGTGTGCAGGGTTCCTCCACTGGGATTCATCAAACCTTCTTAAGCCCCCCAGTGGCCCATCCACTCAGTCAGGCGTCATCATTTCAGGAATACCTCTCCTCCAACTCGCGCCACTCTTCTTGATCATCGATTCCATTTCTAGGATCCCTATTCTTTAGCCACTCACATTAACACTTTGGAGCAATCTCGGACAGACATTTATTTTACATCTTCTTTTTCATTTAATAGGACAGCAAATCCTACATCTCACAAAACTTCTTTAACATTTATACTCTTTTCCATCCTCGCTGCCACCACACTGGATGGCAACCAAACCGTCCGTCTTCAGCTTGCGCTCTTCTTTGGCCTTTCTACTCTTCTAGTCTTTCACTTCTCCTGTTTAAACACACACAGACACATACTCTTAGGTACCAGCTACCTGTCCAGGTTTTCAGTTTTTCTTTTTTTTGTTGTTTTTTCACCTTAACATTTTCTCTAACCTCTATTCTGGCTTCAGTCAAATTGGAAAAAACTTGTCTCTACTTTTTCTTGTCTCTGCACAATTGAGAAAACTTTGTTATTATTTTAAAATAATATCTCCAGGACCTATCATGGCTGGAGTTAGATCTGTTAAGACTGCATCAAACCAGTATATTCTGAGGGGGCTTGATTAAAAATACATCATAAAAATTTCCATATAAAAGCATATAAATCTAGTATGATGTTTAAAATTACAGTGAAAGTGGCAGGATAACAAATTAGTATAGTCTGTTCTAACGCTTATATTGAAAATACAAATTTGTTTTAATGCAATCAGCATATTAGAGAATAATGCCAGCATAAAATGTCAGTACTTCTTATGCATGAATTTATCTGCAAAAAACACCAGATGAACACAGAAACTTACAGCCAGGTTAACCAAGTCACATAAGAATAAACAAAATGCTCATGGGCACGTGTCGCTGGCCACTCCACTTCTCTGCACCTGCATTATGAACCACATACGATGCGCAACTTTCCTTCTGACGTGAGATAATCCTCCTTCACACCAACTCCTAGACCACAACCAGACACCCCTTTCCAAAGCAAACTTCAGGTTTTATTCACAGTAAAGTGCTATATTTATTATAGTATATAGTAGTTATGTATTCCTTAACAATTTAACATTTGTAAAACTGTCCAAAAATTATTAGGTTCCTGCCTTTTAAAAAATGTTTCACTGACAAAGTTTTGCGGGTGTTGTGCTCCAACTCCATGATCGCTACACCCCCGTAACTCTTACCCAATCTAATTGTGGATAATTTAGTGTATGGAAACAATTCTGGCAAATGAAAAAAGGTATATCTACAAAGATACCATCTTCCTATTATTAATGAAAGTAAACCCAAACAAACTATCTTAAGTTGTCCAACAGGAAGAGAACAATTTATTAATAACGGTATATCAGCAAGATGACCTATTAGTCATTTAAAAAGTAACATGTATATTGCAGAATGAAATGAAAAAGTTAAAATTAAGAAACAAAATAAAATGTACATACCTAAAATTATTTAAAATAGTTTTGTATGTAGTAAAGACAGAAAATTAATACAGAAATTTTAAAATAATTATTTGGGAGTTTTATGGTGGTTATTTTTAATTATTTAAAAAAGCCATCATTTTACACAAGTTATATTGGTAGACTGAATTAGTATATCTTTTATGCTTTTAAAGCTTGTAAACTTACAAAAACATTAAACAACTATCCCGAAGGGTGTACTCTCTATACTCTTGGAACTCTTCTATAAATCTAAATTACTAGATTTTTGAAAGAATGTTCCTTACTAATGTACTAAGTGACTGATACTTGTAATGACAAAGGGTTCTTTTAAAAAACATCTATAATATAGCATAGTCAAATATTAATAGTAATATTTACGTTCAAATAATATTTGTTTTTGGTTATCACATACTTAAAATTGAGTAAGCAAATGGTCAAAACCAGACAGCTGTGCAAAAAACCAAGTTCCACATGTTATAATATCAATCTATATACAGTAATATTTCTGATGTTTTTAGTCCCACCCCATGTGGTTTACCAAAATATTTTAGCGCTTATTAAATAATCTAGGAACTCTCAAAATCCCTATTTAAAAATTTTCTATGTTGGCTATTTTTAAAAACCACATTGAATCATTTATTCACCCATTATTATTAATTCAGTGTATAAAATGGGCCAAACATTATGTGTGCTGAGGACAGAGCAGGGGGCAAAACCTTGTCTTTACATTCTAGTAGGAGGTAGCAGAAAATAAATGGGAAAAGTAGATAAAATATATGGAATAGTAGATGGTAATAGATCCTACAGGAAGGAAAATTGGGGTGGCAGGGAAACTTGTAACTTTTGGAAAGCCTCACTGAACAAACACCTCCAGGAGGTATTCATGCACCGTGTGGATACACGGGGAAGAGCGCTCCTGGCAGAGGGAACAGCCAGTGAGAAAGCTCTGAAGGCAAGAACTTACCTGGCATAGTCCAAGAACTAAGGAGCCAGTATGACTACAGCAAAGGGTTGGTGGCTGAGCACTGGGGATAAGGAGTGGCACAGTGCATAAGCCCTGGGAGACCTATTTTAAGGACTGCGGCTTGTACGCTGGTTGAAATTAAGTCGAAGGAGGATTTTCACCCATGGAGTGACATAATATGGCTTATATTCTAACATATTTACTTTACCTGAGGTATTAAGAATGACCAAAACAAGTCAAGGACAGAGCAGGAAGATCAACTGTACGAGGCTTCTGCAATAATATAGGTGAGACATAAAGGTGACCTGGATCAGGGCTGTAGCTGTGGAGATGGTGAGCAGGATTGGATCTTAAACATTTCTTAAGGGTAGAGATGAGAATTTTTTAGTAACAGAGATGTGAAAAATTATCATATGTAGAATGACACGAGAATAGGCATCAAGAACGACTCCAAGGCTGAACAAAAAGACAGTAGTTGCTATTTACTTGATGGGGAAAATTGTAGGAAGAAGTTTTGGTGTGCGGGGAAGGGAAGATAAGGAATTCTGTTTATATTACGTTCTAAGACTAAAGGACTTCTGCTCATCAGCAAAAGGATGGACATCTACAGCCATGGTACTAGACGAGATCACAAGGAAGTGAAAGTGAATTAAGAAAGGTCCAGGCAGGTGTGGTGGTGTGTACCTGTACTCCCAGCTACTCAGGAGGCTTAGGCAGGAGGATCCCTTAGTGAGATCAAGGCCATAGTGTACTGTGACGATTATACCTGTGAATAGCCACTGCACTCCAGCCTGGGCCACACAGCCAAGATCCCCACCTCTAAAAAACCCCAAAGGTCTAAATTCCAAATGCTGGAGCACTGCCAATTTAGGTGTAGGGGAGGCAGATGGAATCAGCAGAAGAGAATGAAAAGGTAGCAGCCAGAGGAGGCAGGAGGAAAAACCAGAAGTATGTAACACACAGTACAAAGGCAAACAAGGTCAGTGTCAAAGGCTGCTGGCCAGGTCAACAAGAGGAGGACAGAGCATTGACCATTTGACTCGGCAGGTTGGGAGTCATTAATCACAGTAGTTCTGGGGGAGTGGCAGGGGTTACAGAAACAGAATTCAGACAGCACAGACAACTACGTAAGGGCGACGGGAGGCAGCGACCAGAGCAGCGGTTCTCAACCCGCGGGTTGCAACCCACAGGAACTGTGTTAAAGGGCTGCGGCTTTAGGAAGGTTGAGAACCACTCAACTAGAGGAAGATCTGGGAATAAGAATTTTTTTAAGATGAGAGGAAAAAACCTACATTATTATTTGTATGTTGGTGAAAAGATCCAACAATGAGAGAAAAATAATGATGCATGAGAGAGAAGGCAGAATTGTCCCATTTGTTTGAGATTCACTAATCTGTTAATATGACATATAATAACCTTCCATTAAAACATATTTCAATATTTATCCACAGTTACAGTCATAGTATTTCATACATTAATAAAAATAATATGATAAATATTTAGTGATTAGAAAAATAAGCATAAATGTTGAATAAACCAATGAAGATTATTATTTTTCGTAACTGCTCTGCCTAATACATTGTAAATTAAATGTATGTTTTATTTTGCTTTTGTATAATCTACTTGCTTAAGATAAGAGGTATCTTCAAAAGTAAAATATTTTCCAACTGATATGAATTGTGATTACTACATAATATATTTATGAGGAAAAAAATCTACTTTTATATTCACACAATTCCTTGAAATGAATCATCAATTCAATATTTTGTTCATGTACTTTCAACTCCAGAATACTAAACTATTAACTAAAAATTCAGTGCAGAAAATAGAATGTCACCTTACCTAATCAACGTGACTAGTTGTTACAAACAGATGTTCAACTTCTAAAATATTACATATTCACAAGCAATACATTTACTTGTAGAAAAACGTTAAGTATTTAGGAGAGATTAAAGACTGAATGAGGCTCAGCACCCGTAGCTCACATAAACTGAGCCTGGCGGGCTCAAATGGGTCCCGGGCCTGCTAAAAAACAATGACAACTACAACAAAAAAATAGCTGGGCATTGTGGCAGGTGCCTGTTGTCTCAGCTACTTGGGAGGCTGAGGCAAGAGGTTGTTGTGAGCTGTGATGCCACAGCGCACTCTGTCTCAAACAAACAAACAAACAAACAAAAAACTAACAAGAAAAATCTGAACTACTTTAAACCAAGGGTTGAAAAAAAAAAAAATCCCATACTAAGGGCCAGCTAGACTTTAAGAATATAGTATATAATTAATGTTGTATATTCTTCTTCTTCTTGATTTACAATCCTAATGCTTCACAGTCTTTTTCTTAAACAATTTTAAAATGTACAACATAATTTTTAGGTTCTAGGCCATACAAAAATAGGTCAAGGCCTGGATTTGGCCCATGAGCTATAGTTTGTCCACTTCTGCTTTAAATAGTTGTACAAAAGATTAAACATGATCCTGATGAATCAGATTTCAGGATTAAAATCGGGTATTTATTTAAAATGCTTTATATTTTACAGAAGGAAGGTCTATGTTTGTCCAAAAATAGGAAGAGACTTCTCCTTGAAATAGCATACTTAGAAATATGCCTGTATTGAAAAAAGCAATTTAGTTGTCCTTTTTTGTAAAAGTCATTGAATCGAATTTTTTTATTTTCTAAAGCCACTTTCTCTGGCTTTGTAACCAACCCAAGTGATAAAGTTTTCAGGATTATCTCTTAAATATTGTACCAGTAAATAATGAGGGAAAGGGAATGCACTGTAACATTTGCTGTGTTTTAACTTCCTTATTTTAATTTTCTACTTTTAAAACAATCCCCAAAGAAGTTAGATTCAAAATGTTTTTAGTTAAGAAAGCTACAGCTATTTTATTAACTTCTTAATACTGTTAGACTGTTAGACTCTTTAGGACTCTGACAAACGCAATGGACCTTTCCTCCACAGAAAGATACACATCCAAATTTTTGTTTTAATTTTAGAGAGATCCAGACTCCCTGAAACCTGTCCATGGTTCCCAGGTGAAGATGCTCTTAACTTAAAGGCACAGTCACTTCGTTCCTTTATGTAATTTCACATCAAGTTTCTAAAAAGATAAAAATTGATATAATTACAACATGATGGCCAGTAAAACAAAATTATATTTAAGATTATCTAAAAATCAAGACACTAATCTGTGATCTTATGATTGGTGAAGTTTGGTGAAACCTTAATGAAATTTTTCTCTCTCTCCTCATACCAGTTTGTGATTTCTGCTATAGTCTGGCCAGTTTTTCACTCTGCCAATATATGCTGTATTTATTTTTACACCTGTTCTCATGTGATATTAACCTCATCTGCAGTGCTCTTGCATACCTATTCAAATCCTACCTATCAATCAAGACCCAAATTCAATTCTACCACGTCCACTATTTTTTGATATCACAGTCTGTGATTTCTCCCTGAATTCATTCACTGCTTTTTCAACACCATGCAGTTAATCCTACCACATTTTATATTAACTATCACACTATTTCTGTATATTGAGTAACTCAATTATATTTATTATGCCAGTAAACAAAGAGCATCACATCATCTTAAGCTGTATTACTACTATAAATATGAGTTATATTTCACAAATAATTATTACATAAATAAATTAACTTCAATAGCTTCTGAAAATACTGGCTTGGTTGTCTGATGCAAACTTCAATTAGAGGCAAAAATTTGAAAGGAAAAACAACTCAATGAAATGAAACTGAGTTATCTGAAAAGTGACAAAGCCCAAAGCTAGATAAAACCTCATAGACTGAAGAGTCTGATCATGATGGGATAAGAGACATGATGGGATAAGAGTAAACTACCTTGATTTTAGATCAAATTTTGTGGTCTAAATATAGTATTGAATCATAACTGACTGGAGTACACTGGGTAAACTGCTAAGTCTACTTAATATTTCACTATGTCTTAAGGCTTTTTTTCATTCAGTGCTATACTTGTATCATTCATCTTCACATACAATTTTCTAAGGGTACAACCAGTCTCAGGCAACACTGTAAAGTACAAAATTTCTACTCTATTCCTTTGGCATCTCATCCATTTAAAATCAGGGGCTTGCACCCTGCTCCTCTTATGCTCAGCACTCTCCCTGTGCTACACTGCCTAGGCTGTGGAAAGGTCATACTTCAACCTTATCTTCCTGTCCCTCCCCTTCCCAAACCTAATGAAGTTTGATTTCAGTCAATTAAAGCCTTGTCAAGTAAGTAGGTTTCTTACAAGCAAATTCACCTGAGGGTGTGGATATGGTGTTAATTAAAGGAAAGACTCCAATGATGGAAACAATTTTTTAAGTATCAAGGCATTTAATGAATGCCTTCCTTTCATACCATATATATATAGGAAGTGCTACTCTTCCTGCTAAAGTTAGCACTACTTTATGGGAAGGAAGTATTCTATAAATCAAAAGAGAAGAAAAAGCATAAGATGTGACAAAATCACTCCTATAAACACTTAGGAAAAGAGTATCCAGTGAGACTTAAAGGTGAAAAATAACGAGAAGATTTACAGTGTTCCATATGTCCAACACTTTGTTTAGCACAGTTATTAATGAACATCAAGTTACTCATTCAGTTAATGAACAGTTATTGTATAAAGCAGACTTGTAAAATGTTTCACAGGCATCTCGAATACATTGAAACTGAATTCTTATCCTCTTGTCACTAAAACATAAGCAACATCCACTTCCTCTCCAGTGTTCAAATCCAATGAAGAGGCCCACCATCAATCCTGTCCCAGTCAGAAACTCGTGGAGTTGTCCCTCCTGCTTTTGTACCTCCTCACCTCATCCAATCACCCATGTTCTATAAATCTGAACTCATGACTCTAGTTATGCCTACTTCTCTGCATTCTCAGTGTCACCACACTAGCTCGAACCCCATCACGTCTGTCCTCGTCTCATATGGAGCTTGACTTCACACCTTTCTATCCCTCATGGGGCAGATGCAGCCATCTCAGAAAAACACAAAACTTGGGTTCTGTGCATGCAGTGAAAAACGTTGTACAGACATGAGAATAACACCACCACATTCCATCTCATAATGCCGCTGTGCCAGACACCTTTCAAATGATTATATGAGGTCAGACAATTAAGTTCATGAACTCATCCTAGAAAAAGTGCTGCAGCCTCACTGCTGAATATCATTACAGTCACCTTTTAAGTACCTTCTGCCCCGCCTTGGGAAGCTATCCACCAACACCAGGGTGGAACCTTTTCTGGAATAGCCATCAGAGCTGTCATATGAGGTCTGATAATTAAGTTCATGAACACATCCTAGAAAAAGTGCTTTGAAGGGTGGGCTAGGCACTGGCATCAGCGCATAGCTTCCCACGGGGAGGACTTTGAAGGTGACCACAGTATGTAGCACTTTTTCTAGGACAACTTTGTGAACCTGTTACAACCTCATATACCTTATGCTATTATTTATATATAGTAACACATAGGAAACACTGTAAGAAGTCAGGGCGAGGTCTCATTTCTGGGTAGGGGATGAAAGAAGAGATGAAGGGAAGTTCTGGGATGCTGTTAATGTTCTGTTCCTTTGTGTGAGGTCACGTAGTTGTGTTCAGTCTGTGAAAATTCAGAGCTCTGGAACTACATACTCGATGTATGCTCAATGTTGTGGATATGTATGAGGCTTTAATAAAAAGTTTTAGAATATAAATCTCTCTCCCCACTGCTTTTAAGCTAAAGCTCTAAAGCCAAATATCTAATATTGAACTGCAAGGCACTTCACTATGCAGCCTTGTCTTTCCCTCCGTTTAAGTCTCCTGTCTTAATTGCACTTTTCTTTCTTCCTCCTGGGCTTTCACCTCTGCTGTGCTCTCACCTCAGAAAATTATCCTGCCTTCCTATTGTATTTTTCTAACCTTTCATATGCCTCAGGCTCAGTTAAATTCATTTCTGCAATCTGAAATGGATTGTAGTTTTCTTCTCTGATCCCAGATTGGGTTAGTGATCCCCTGTTTCTCCTCCATCACTCACTCATCTTTAGCAGATGCTAAGTTCTGGAAGTGAAGGACATATGTATTCTATTCACCACTCCATTCTCACAGTTATCTATATATTTGATGACCGTTTCAATATACTTATTTCCTATGCTAGGACATGGCAGTTACTTGTGGCAAAGTTTCAAATTCTAAGCACTCTAGTAAAAGTGCTGAAACTGTTAAGTTTTTGATTTGTGAACTTAAGGAAATAAGATTTCAAAGCTGTTGAGACAACAGAAAGATACAAGCTATGCATATATATCTTACAGGCAAAGGAGTTAATCCTTTTAATGATTCTTAAATTTATTTGAAAGTTCTATTTTAAACAGTAAGCTATGATAACAGAATTCTGAAATAAAATTAACCATACATTAATTTTGTCAATATACGGTTGAATTACTTTTACTATCATGAAAACCAAGGCTCCATCACTGAATTAACTGAGTAGATCAAATAATTTTCAATTTCTTTCAATAAAAGGCATAATAATATTTAATATTTGTCTATCTTAACTTTAAAAGATCTATTTACAAACATTTAAAAATGTTCCTAATAAGATTTTCTAAATTAAACAAACAATAATTTGATGAGTAAAAAGTAAAAATATAACTTTTTGTTAGCATTTCCCATGTCCTGTCATGTCTGGATAAAAGCAAAATCTGGTCATCTTTTATAAAGGCAGAAGAGCATGAATGATAGGCCTTCAGTGATAATGTCCAAAGGAAGAAAAGAAAAAGCATAACTATTACATAATCTGCTTCAGAAGTCAATACCATTTTCTATACTGAGCTTTATGTAATACCATGCACTTTTGAATCTTTGAGCACAATTTAAATACAAAATATAGGCAGTCTTCTAAGTTGTCTTATTTCTATTCCTTTCAGAAAATAATTGTTTTTTTCCCCTAACATTCAATTAATGGCATAAATCCAGTAAATCTTAAATTAGGCAGACTTTGCTGGCTAGTACCAGAAAAAGAAAAGAGAAAGAAATATTTCCTTCAGTTTGAGAAAGAGATAGTTTCACTAATTAATATAGAACTCACTTACATATCTAAAGTACTACTGTGACATTAAAAACATCTTATGATCAAAAACACCATAAAATACCCTAATCACTGAAAACCAGTTGAAGTGCAGAATCTACTACAGAATTTCTTTAAATAGGGTTCAAAATGAGAAAGAGCTCCAATAAAGTCAAGTGTGATGTTCACCAAGGCAATTTACTTTCTTAATACTCGAGAACAAAAGTAACATTATTCACCTATTTTCTTGAGTCTTAGTTGCTATTTATGAAGGAAGAATTTGAAAAGAGAATAAAGGATTTAAATTATAATAGATAACTGAAGTTTCAATCCATCTTAGGAATTTATAAGTCTCTTACTTTATTAGAGGGCCATTTGTGTGCATTAACTAGCCGAGTCCAGTTACAGGGCAGAATAGGAGAAACCGTTAGCAAACGAACTGCTCCCCTGCAGTCTGGTATTATCAAGTTAAACTAATTGACATTAAAAGCTCTTTGCTTCTAAAAATAATTACGATTTTTTAAGCAATAAATTTCAATTTTCACAAATATTAAATGTCAAATCAACAAAGGTGAGTTACTTCAATTATTTGAACCTTGGTCCCTTAATCAGTAAAATGATAACCTTAGACTAAATCAGTGGTTGTTGATCCAAGTTTTTGTTACAAAATCCTTTGAGAATATGATAAAAATTAGGGGCATTCTCCCCAGCAAAAACACAAGATACAAAATATGATTATGACTTCAGGAGATTCACTGGCCCTCTGAAACTCATCCAAGAATCTTTGGGTAAAAAGGGTACTATACTCTACTAAGGTCTTTTGTAGCTTTGAATTGCGGCTTCAGAAATAAGGTTAAAGCCTTAAACAAAAAGGGAGACAGTCTTGAGAATAAAAGTGAAAACCCAAACACACTCATTAATTTACTCATTGCTGTTAAAGACATTGGTTAGGAAAGATTGAACACCTCACTTATATATAGAAGTAGGTGTTAATTTGACAAAATAATTCATACCTAAGACATTAGGAGTTAGGCAAAACAGGATTCTTACATAAACCTAGGATATTTCTAGACATGAAAATGTGTGACATTCACAGCTTTCAAATGACAATAAGTTGTCTTCACCTAACCTCACCACCACCACCAGCTTCAGTTTCTTAGAGTGAGAAAGGAAAATATTATATAATGAAAGCTATATTTGAGACCTTATATGTGATTGACTAGGGTAAGGGCAATCTTTCAGATCCTCAAATTTCTTATTTAAAATAATTATTGGATCTCTTTTAAAAAAAAACAAACCTTACCTGTAATTTTCTTGTTCTCTGAAGGAAATGCAGTAATTATAAACATACCCACACTCTTGAGTACATTCTCCTAAGTGTGAATGGATTTGGAATGCTCCATAGCTTAAGCTCTGAACTGCTGCACTGCCACACCACACTGGCAGTTGGCATCTACCTGCCTGGCTGGTAATGATGCAGACCTGTCACCTGGAGTCATTTCCTTCATAAATGTAAGTGTTCCCCGGAGAGGGAGTGGAGAGCTGGTTTAATTACTGTCCTTAGAGAACATGAATGGTCTCTTCTATGGAGCATAAGGGGGGTAGACCTACACTACTAAGGAGGTTGTTATATGCTTCAAAATGTACTAAAATTAATAATCTAAAAATGTTAAAGAATAAAAATGGCAAGCTGTTCCTCTGTCAAAAATGCCCTTAGGAGAAATGAAAGACCTGACAGGATTGTTAACTGGGTCAGGACCCAACTGTGAACACCAGAACAAAGAATTACAAGTACATTTTAAATACCTGTAAAGTAAGCCTTATCCTGGCATTCAGCAACCTAATATTTTGCATGAATGCTTGACAAGGTGAGAGTTATATGACAACTTCAGTGGAAACCAGTGGTAGGGAAATACCTTGAAATGGCCAAGACCCTGAAAACTGCTGAGATTATCACCAAAGGTGAACTGGTTTTCTCATGATGTGGTAATAGCAATAGCAATGTGCTGTTAGATAATTTACATTTCATAAACTCGAGTAACTACTTATTGAATTCATAAAACTTCATAGACTTTATAGCTTAATGTAATAAATTAGATTTAAAATGTTTAAATATTTAAAGACTGAGTTCCTGCCACATAAACTCCTCTTCTGTCTTAAAAATCCTACATAATTAGGAAGAAATGAGGTATGTTTAGTTCCTTGTTTACATGATGATTTTTAGAGGGTTATCAAAATCTTTCATAGATTTTCTGTTTTCTAATCCTACAAGTTTGTAGGTAGCCTGATCATGTCTTCTCAAGTTAAACGAGAATCGGGTTGCCAGATAAAATAAAGTAAAATTTGAATTCGGATCAACAATTTTTTTAAAATAAGTCTGTCCCAAATATAGCATGAGATATAATTATACTACATGTTCTTTTACCTGACATTTGAATTAAACTGGGTATGCTACTTTTTGTTTTTTAATTCTGCTCAACTTGGAAACTCTAAACCAGAGGAGTTCACAGGGTTATCCAATGGACTTTGGCACGGATTGAAGCTAAAATGGAAATACCAATCCTAGTCTAGTAGATTTGTACTGTGGAATACAGTAGCTTCTAGCCACATGTGACTATCGAGCACTTGAACTGTGGCTAGTCCAATACAAACTATGCTGAGTGTAAAATACAACCCATAATGCTCAGGATGAAAAAAGTAAAATGTCTCATAAATTTTATATTTTATGTTAAAATATTTTGGATATACTGGGTTAAATAAAATTATAACTAATATTGGCTGTTTCTTTTTAGTTTCTTAATGTGACTACTAGAAAACTTAAAAAATTACATACATAGTTGTATTTGTGGCTAAATTTTTTTTTTAACTTGATAGTGCTAGTTTAGATGCCTAAGGATTTTCCTTGTTGTCTCAGCTCTAAAAAATCTCTCTTGGTAAACTCTTTTCTTCCTCCAGCTATCCAGGTAGGGAGCATGATCATACTAAGAAAAGTAAATTTCTAGTAAAGATTAGAATGGACCAGCAATGAGCAATAAAAACAAAAACAAAACACAGCATATACAAATACTAGTTAAAGACAAATCGGAAACCTGATCTTTCCAAATCATTCTTACATAATTTTAAAAAGGAAATAAATACTAATATATGTATGCATGCATGTATGCATAAAAATAAAATTCTCTCCAAGATCCTAGCTTTAATGGAAGAATTCTTTAATACAACTATGTTCGGTTTTACTCCTACACATATCAAAATCATATAACCACAGTTTATTTTGTTGTCTAACATAAACTAAGTTGGCATAGTTATTAATAAGAACCTTAGGGGCAAGATCTTATTTTTGATACTCTAGACACAGAAGGTAAAATCTTGGTCTCCATTCTATTTACATACTAAAATAGAATACTAGTTCTAGAATAGCGGTATAAACTTTTCTTTTTCTGAAATATGTTTCTAAAACATGTTCTACCATAAGATAAATTTTGTTTTTAAAAAGATACAGGCTGGGGACACATTTTAGATTAAAATTTTCAGTTATGATAAACTTTTGGCCGGGTAAGAAATAATAACCTGTTCAGTTATCTTTATATCAGCCTTATAATTTCAATAGGTTTGAATTTTAGTTTAAAGTTTTTTCTCAAATTGCCAAAAGAGTTAACACATTTGTCCATCCTATCCCTATGCTGTTATGAAGGCTAAGATATTTAACATGTTCTCACAAATGAGAATTCAGAAAATTATACGCATAGAGTTTATTTGTAAATGCTCAATAATCCATATTTCTTCTCTTATTATTATTGTATCCATTATTGTATCTATTTTGAAGATTTAAATCTTTTAAAGTTACTTGCAGTTATAATGAGACTAGTCTAACTCATCAATTTACATACAAAAAAGTAAATTGGTTCTCAGTTTTTCAAAAGGTTTATTGTATTTTTTTTCCTCATCACAGGATTATTTTCTCCTTAATAAAAGATATTAAGGATTATTTTCTCCTTAATAAAAGATATTAAGATAAAAAATCTTAATAAAAGATATTAAGGAGAAAATAAAAACATAGGAAGAGAAAAGGCTTGGAAAAGGCAAAAAAATTATCATGTATCAGAGAGATAGGGCTACCAGATAAAAATCAACATATTTCTCCCAAATTTAAGAGCCATGTAGACATTCACATGTTATAGAGAATTAAAGTTTCTAAGATCATTTTAAGAGCTTTAAGAAAAGACAAATAAAATGAAATGGAATAATTCAGTTTCCTCATCAGCACTTTAAGTTCTGATTGTCATGTTTTGGTACACGTCTAGTCTTCTGATAGGAGCTGGGTTTTTTGTTTTGTTTTGTTTATCTAATACTGCCCTACTTTTAATATTAATTATATTTTCAAAAGCAGTATGCCTCTGTTCTTCTCCATATTAATGAATGATATCCAAAATGACATTTCAAGATTGGTCATTTTGAGAAGTGTAAATAAACTATATAAGTAAACAATAAGGTTTTCTGCTGTTACGAGTCTGGAAGTAAAACAGAGACATTATTTATCCTCCGTAGGCTTCTCTACTGAAATCAACAAATTATTCTTCATTTCCCGAAGACATGAAAAAAGTTGTAAAATTGGAAACACTCATTTTAAGTGATTTTTTTCCAATTAGGATCTGACATAGGAAATTTTATGATCATATAAGTATATCTTTTAAAGATTAAGATGGTCTTTGCTTCCATACCTTCTGAAGCTTACTACAAATTACAAAATGATTTGAGGGACTTTCCCTCAAGTAAAGGCACAGCTTCAAAAAAGATCATGAGAAGTAGTTCTTCAATTCTGGCTAAATTGATTTAAGCTATCATGCCACCTGACTGCCTAAATAATGTCATTGTTTCAAAATTATTGAATACAAATCTTAAGGTATTTAAGAACAGTTCTCCGTGGGAGATTAAACCCAAAAGTTATTATCTGATTGGGATGTAAGCTGAACTGGAATACAAGTTTGACCATACTTGGTATTTAAAAAAAAAAAAAAACTAAAATAAAACAGAAACATCTAAACATTCCTAAGACATGCTTTGCTCCTAAACAATAAAAACCACTTCTTGATGGATGTGTGTGATGCCCTGTCCACAAGTGGCTGCCTGGGCCATATTCTGTCTGATGTCTCCAACTCTCAATGGAGCATTCCAAAACCAGTTACAGGTTAGGAGCCTGGGCCCATGAGTGTGCGGGCTCACTCATGGCTTACTACACAGGGCTTACCTTTAGAGAACAAGGTGGTGACACAAACTGACCAAGTTCTCAGACCCCACACCTCCAAGAACACTGAAAAAGATCTGCAGATCTTTCTTGGTGCAGGAGGGACCTCTTTATAATCTTCTTGTGGTGGAAGTTTAAGATTTTCCTGAAGGAGGAAAGAAAAGTAAAAGATTATACTAAGATCATACCATTTGGATCAGGTTTATCTTTCCATATTACTTAATGAGGTTCTGAGAAAAGAAATCAGATAAAAACTTGAGTGTTTTAAGAATCGTATTATCTTATTTCAAAAAAGTATCATGCCTAAATATTGCATGCTTCAAATATTATTCTTCAAACTCAAAAGCTTAAGTGACTAGTTCTACTCTACCACTGGGAAGGTGGGAAGTTGAGAAAAATATGGAAAAATTCTAGTTGCCAACTGATCACAGCTGTAAATTCCATTAAAAAATTAATAAATACAGCGAAACTCACTGAAAAGCAATTGAGTTAAAGAGAGCTAGCAAAAATTTTGTCCTCTTCCCATATTTTCAAAATAATGACATGGGCATTTCCCCATAACTAACAGTGAGGTAACCCTTTGAGTTGTGGTAAATGCCACAGAATCTTATATAAATCAGTCTATAAAGCTCTATAAAGAAAAGAATTTTAGCCATGTTTTTGTTTTTTAACACACTGATTATTCAAAGTGACTCAAATATTAATAGGTCCTGGCACATAGTAAGCACTTAAAAATGTGATAAATAGGAAGAATATTAACCTATTAGTAAATATTCGCAAGGTTGAAATTTGTATAAAATGAAACCATTAGAAGCCTAAAAAGGTTCTAAGAAGTTTGAAAATGTGTTATATAAAATAATATTAACAATATAAACATTTAATAACATTAAATAGCTGTCAAGAATGTTCAAAAAATGCAGCATATTAAAATATTTATGAGAAAATGCTATCAATACATTATTATAATCCAAATTCCTGAAAAATAATGAAATGCTTCAGATCAGGAAACCACACAGTGTACTTTAAAATACATTGCTAAATATCAAGTATAAAATTAATAATGAAGATGCAAAGTAATATGTCTTCTGATACTTTACCATTAATTGTTTTTCATATTTTGGAGAATAATCAATATAAGCCAGTGGATAAAAGGGTTGTCTATCATTTTGCCTAAGTGAAATAAATAATTACCATAATACTAAACTGAAATCAGAAGATATCATTCTACCTATATAATTTTCTTAAATATTTTAAGTAAATATATCAGTTTTGTCTGATTTTTAAAATACAGTATTTATAAAAGAAATGTTAAATATTATGTATTTGTTTTCCTTTAATGTGTAGGATATTGTTAAAACAGATACGTACTTCCTTTAACATACTTTCCTAACTCTTTCCAATTAACAAATAAGAAATTTGAGAGAAAGAATATTGAAGCCAATATCAGATTAATGGTACTAATAAAGGACTGGATGTGTATTTTTGTAAAAAATCCAATACACGATTCCACTGGAATCAGATGAGACAACTATTTATAAAGTACTTGATTCCATTTGATCTCAAATACTGAATGTGGAATTAGTCCTCAAAGCAAAGTAGACCACATGTATGGCACATTTCATTCCAGGATATAGGCTCTCATTTACTGTACAGTCAGAACTACAGTAAGAAAACAGGTTGTAAATTGAAGATTCGTGCTCACCCTGTATCACTTAAATAATGCTTGAACTAACAGATTATGCTTTGATTATAAGCAGTAAAAAGCTTTCCCTATTTCACAAATAATTTAATTTAATATCTTGTATCAGGGAATCTGGCATAAATGTGAAAAAAGGAAGATTGTTTTAGGCTAAAGAATGTAAGTGCAGGCAAAAGCTCACTTAATTTAAAAGTATTCCTACTTTTGACATATTGCAAGCCTTTGAGTTAACTTTAAGGAATGAAAATAGTTACAAAGAACTAAATGCAATAATACGTCAAAAAGAACTTAAGAGGCATAAAGGCCTATTTTACTGAAATGGAAAGACTGTGCTACTGAAAAGAATTTCCCAGGCCAATGAGTGTGAAAAGAGGAAACAAGCTCCAGGATAGAGGAAATGACTAGAAATACTTTGAAGTCCTTATTCATATTTTGAATAATGGATACTTTGCCTCATTTCTGCCAGCAGGAGGGATGAAATCTAAGTTTACTGCACTCACAAGTTTAGTGTTAAATTTTAATTTCACCTGCAAGTATATTAACCATACTAACAACTCGTTGTAAGTCCCTTACAAACTGTCCTGAGCCATCTATTTCCTCTCTTGCATCTTGACCAGTGACTGTTTCTCATACTACTGCAGTAAAGGAATGCTCATTTCCCACTGTGGACTCCTGCTCCTGGGCTAGTGCTCAGTGCCCTACTCAGCTCACACTATAGAAAACTCTCCAGGCAGCTTCATTCACAAGTCTGGTCTAACCTTCAACCAGACCAGACAGGTGACGTGCATGGATGACACAGAACTAACGCACTGCCTTAAGGGTTTCTAAACTAGTACACAAGATGAGTAGCAAGCATTCAGTCAGGGACTCGTTCACAAACCTGTGCCAGTTTGCAGCCCACACTTTACGCAGCACTGATCTAGGTTACAAGTGTAGGATCTTACAATACTCTCCCTTTGCACTTTTTGGTGAATCCAATTTCCAGTTTTAATTCACTTGTGCCCTCAGAACCTACTGGCTAATAAATCATCAGTGACTTGTTCCAGTATATTCATTTTGCCACTTACTTCTACAGCACCATGTAAGAACTTTCTGCAGTGGCAAAAATGTTTTGGATCTGTACCATCCCCTAAAGTAAACCTGACCCGTATGTGTTTTTTAGGCATTTGAAATGCAGCTAGTACAACCTGAGATACTGAGTTTTTAATTTTACTTAATTTAAATTTAAAATGCCAAATCAGGCTGGTGGCTACCACACCCAACAGCACAGTGCTGATGTGCAGCATTGTCACCTGACCTGTTAAAAATTTAGCATTAAAGAATCATCTCTTTCCTTCTATCCAAATACAAGTATTTTAATTGTGAATATCATTTTTCACATGTATGCCTAGGTATTTACACTTTGCTGTTCTAGAGTCTTCAAAAATAATCATTTAAATATTTCATATTACTATTCTATAATTAGTCACTACATTGGGAATTTATATATATATATGATTTATCCTTAGCACAATATTTCCTAATAAGTTCTTGTGAAACTTCTGAACATTACTGTGATTCTTAGGATATATGAGGTCCGACAACTAAATTCATGAACTTGCCACCATACACTTACGCTGACAGTACTGTACAAACAACTTGGTAAAGTTTCATAACCTTGGTATACAAGTGTCTCACAGTTGTGCTGCTGTCAACATGTTGTAGTGTCTTGCTGAATGGCATTCATTAACGTTGTGTGTTTTATGTGCCACTACAAGAATATCAAAGCTTGAATTAGGATGACAAACATTTGCAAATTTCTTATTGAACTTGACAAGAATGGAAGTGCAATCAGGGAGATGTTAGTACAAGTTTCTGAGGAAAATGAATAAAACAGCATATACAAATGGATTAAACATTTATCTGAGAGGAAAGAAAATATCAATGAAGAGAGGTCAAGGCAGTCAGTAACATGCAGAGAGGACAAAAACATCACAAAAAATTGTTGAATGGTGCATCAAGATTGTTGGCTGACTGTGAGAAGCATAGCAGACCAAGAAAACACTGATAGAGGAACAGGAAAACCTTAATTAGAAATTTTGGCCAACTTATGGCTCTTATCACAACAATGCACCACCAGCTCATCCTCCAATGACTTTTTCTTTACCTGAAGATAAAGAAAATATTGAAAGGAAGACATTTGATGACATTCAGGATATCATGGTAATATGATGACAGCTCTGATGGCCATTCCAGAAAAAGATTGCAAAATTGTTTTGAAGGGTGGACTAGGCGCTGGCATCAGTGCAGAGCTTCCCAAGGAGAGGACTTCACACGTGACCGTAGTGATGTTCAGCAAGGAGAATGTAGCATTTTTTTTGCTAGGATGAGCTCATGAACTTAATCGTCAGACCTCCTAGTCCCACATTACTGCTCGAAAGGTTTTGTTAGCACTGATTATCTTGCCAATATTAGATTTCTTTTTTAAAAATTTATACCCTTTAATATAATGAAATACTGTATCTCAGAGTTATTTTAATTTGTAATTTTGTGATAAGTGCAGGTGCAAATATTTTTCCTTACATTCCTTTATTATTCATATTTTCATATTCTTAATCTGTCATATTCATTTCTCATGTATAACAGAATCTTGATACCAAAATTTATATATTATATAATATATAATTACAGCTATCATTACTTTGTAGGTATAAATTTTTTGTGTGTAGATCCATAATTTCCTATTATCCTTGTATTTTAAACTGATGGAATGTTTCAATACTCAAGTATGCCTTTTTGATAAGTTCTACTAATGCTTCAAATATAAGATGTAAAGATATACCTCCTTTTCTTTGTACTAATAATACTTGTGGTTGTATAAGATAAGGATGAAAACATTTTATATCTTATCAGTTTTTCAGTCATATCACTGAATACCTAATACTCTTATGAACAAATACTATTTAAGTAGCCTCGTTCTTAGGAAAATACATTTGATCATATACCATATTTAGTTGTTGCAGTTATTGTAGATGTGACTAATTTTAGATTCTTTGATGCTCCAATAATCAATGATTTACAAAATGGAAAAAATTTTTCAGAATTCTGAAAGCAAATACTTGTATATTAATCAAGAAAAATGTTAATGGAAAGAGGGAATAAGTGTACACAATACATTCTGCACAAAGACTAAGAATTTGCTGGCCTATCACTCAGAATTTCTGAACTCTTAAAACACTAAATTTTGGGAACTAATAAAGGGTCTGGTTTCACTTGCAGAAACCAGACATGCAAGCAGGAGAGAAACTGAGGTTATAAGTCAGTCATAAGAATTTATGTAAGTCATAGGAAGAAGGCCATGTCTAGACTCTAACTAACCACAAAGTCAAAGCCTCAAGGAAAATTTACATTTAAATCTCCAAGGGGCAGAAAAGTCTCTTCTGGTGTTAAGGTTACACCTCTATTCCTGAATCATCATCACTGCTTTAGGCACTGTTGCTTTAAAAAACTGTCACTTAGGGCGAGACTTCCCCTCACAGAATCACTATAAAGTAAATCACCAGGAATTTTGAAAGTAAGAGGTAAACTTAAAAATATATGAATTACTTTTAGTTAAATAATGTGCCAATATTCTCACTTCAGAAACCACTTCTCTCCATTTATTTGAATCTTAAAGTTTTTCCAAATACACTACATTTTAACATTTTTTTTTTCTTAAAAGACTACCATCTTCCCTAAATTTATTGCTAAATATGGTATTTTTTGTCTGTTACAATTCTGAGCAGGGTCTTTTTATAATATGTTTTTCAGATACAGCGTATCTGGCAACAGTTTAACAAATAAGCTAATTGCCTCAAGATTTTCTAGGTAATTAATAATGTCATCTAAAAATAAAATACTTTGGTTTTATTTCATCTTCATATTTTGCTTATTAATATTATTACATAAAAATAAATTCCTGAATTTAAATTCATCGCCACTTCTACTGTCCTATTTAGGTGATAGTGTTCAGCTTGCTCACTTAATGAAGATCCTGTACCTTGAAGCTCTACTTGTCACCCACAATTCATCAAAAAGTAGCGCATTTGACGAAGTTAAACTGGAAAAGGATCTTCAATTGTTATAGGACCAACACCGCATATATAATCACTATATAAAGTTATCCCAATACTGACAATGTTCAGAAAAATCAAATAAGAAATATCTTTATTCTATAAAAGTCCTTTTATATTCAGATATAAAATGGGTACTCAAGGTGCTTTGTGGTTTTTGTATCACCAGCTATCTTTGGATACTAAACTAGACATTTAAGAGACTACATTTAAAACATCAGGCTTCTTTCCAGGATAGACTGCCTAAGGTAAATCAAAAAGCCATTAATTTATGAGGGAAGTATCTTCTTGTAGGAGAATGGCCACTAATACATATAGAAGAAGTGGTTGATTAAAACACTAACGATAGAATTGATTCAGAGAAAAGTCTGCAATGAATGAAACCATGAGAGGAAAGGTTGATGGAAAACTCTCAGTAGAGAGACTGGGCTGCCACTGCCCAGTTTTAGCATCCACAGGCGTGTGACAAACAAGGCATTACGTGGTTGCTGATGTGTTGCATTATTAAGGAATAGTCTCAGAAGACAAAGTTGAACTTGGATCTAATTAAACTTTTTGAGATAATTTCCAGTTCATCAGAAATTTAGAGGCTAGAGGAACATATTGACAGAGAAAAGCCAACAGAAAAATCCAGAATGAGGGATAGTCTATGGGAAAACTTATCCAGTTTCTTCATTAAGTCACGAGAGGAAGAGGGAGGAAAACAGAGATAGACAGACAGGTGGTGGGAAAGAAAAGACATTTAATTATAGAGCAGTCCTAACAACAAAATGCTATATGGATCTTGTTTGGACTCTGAATGAACAACCCAAATGTGAGATGACATTCTTCAATCAAAATCAGGGAAACTGAATATAGAGATAATAAGGTAATAAGTAATAAGTAAGTTAATAGAGATAATACGGTAATATGTAATAAGTAAGTTAATTTCGTTGGATGTGATAAAGGTATTTTGGTTACATAAGTAAAATGCCGTCTTCTAAAGAGATGCCTACTGAAGAATGTAGGAGTGAAAAAATTTGTCTGGGATCTGTTTTAAAAATAGTTGGGAAAAGAAAGAGAAAGTAGATGAAACAAATGCAGCAAAATTTTGCTAATTGTTAAATCTAGGCACTAGTTTCTCTTCTTTTATGTATATGTGAAATATTCTACAATTTTTTAAAAAAAAATTCAGGCCTCTAGAACATACATTTCTGGTGTAAGTAAAAATGGAATTACCTACTACCACCTTACTACATAACAAACATTCCCAATCAATACAAAACAAGGATGCAAAAGATACGACAGATCGCCCTGTCTGTCAGAGATTTGCTCACACTTTAAAAGATCCATTTTTAAATTAAATTTGACTTGTGCACACTGTTACAATGTATAATAAACATATATATATACACATATATATATCTGCAAAGAAAAAAGTTAAGTTTTAGTTCAATGATACTTTAGGAAACAAAATTTCAAAAAAATAAAATAATTTGTACCCTTAAAACAAACAGAAGTATACCCTCCTTTTGTATCCTATAACTGTTTGTACAGTATCTTGAACCAGTTTGAAGTTGTTTATTTTATTCTGATATTTTTCTACTTCTTTCATATCTCAATAAAATAATGCTGTCCTCTGATTTGACTGGTACACATCACTTGGATCTGCACTCTCAAAAATTACCCACTGATTCAAATGATTCCTACTTTAACCAACTGACACTCCCTTCTCTAGAAAAGACTAATCAGTCTCAAGTAAGTATTAGGATGGAAAGTTGTTAGTCTTACTGTGCTAAGTGTAAAATAGCACCGTATTTTATACTTAGTCAACACTCAGGATTTAATCAAATGATAGGTTAAACCTTTACAGAAATAAACGAATTTATATGCTCCTCTTAAAAAACTGAAATGAATTTCTGAAGGAAAAGTACTTGGTAGAAATCTCTTTGAAACAGACTTCCTTATGCCCCTGATACCCTCCCACCACCTGCACCTCTGCCACAGAACAGTGGTAATCACTTATTCCCCACCTTATAAAAAGTATTCCCCAGCATACGATGAGATTGGCTACTTGTCATCTTATTTTCACAGCAATTAGAGAGGTTATTTTTTGTTGGATTTGCTTCACTGTGGCAGATGGCGTAATGAAGTATAAGATTTTTTGCCCCAACATGCCAAAGTAAGAAAATCCTCCCAAGAAAAAAATATTTTTCTTTATGCTAACTGCATTTGCTTATAAACTTCAGTCTTCCTTCATATGATCGTTAATATTTATTGACAGTATTTTTTCCAAAAATGTTTGCATTCAATGCTCTTGCATGTATATTAATATTTAAAATGTAGAAGCTCACATTCACAACTCTTCTCTTAAAACTATTAAAGGCATCTATTTTAAGTCTTTGATTTTTTTCTCTGAAAATTATTCTAATTGGCTATATTAGCATCTACCAGTTCAATAGGCATACCAACTAGCTTTTGACACACACTAATTACATATACATGTACATATATAATTTTTTCACCCAGTTTTCACTTGACTCCATCACACTACCACACAGCAGGATAATACAGTAGTGCTTCAATTAGTAGGTCCCAACTACTCCCCTTCTCTTTAGGAGTAGTGAATGCTGTTTAAGTGTCCAGTGACAACATTTGGTAAAACACACACGTGAGATGTATCTATGTATCATCATGCTTATTTTAGTTCCTTTCCCTTAAAATCCTACCATCAAAATAATTTATTAAATTTATTCTGAGAATTCATGACACTTTCTGAAGAACTAGAAATGTATGATCGTGTTGCAAATGCAATAAATGCTGTAATTATTTAAAACTTGTTTATTAAAAGTTAATCCAAAGACAGAAAAAAAATAATTTAGTACCTGTTGAAAAAAGTAACTATTAGAAAAAGAATTTTAATCAACATAACAAGACCAGTCTGAAAATTAGGCACATTAAAGGAATTTTACATTTCCCTTGTGAAGTTAAGAAACACTACACTTAACCTTAGCCAAAAGGTCAAGAAGTGATGCAGCAAGGAAACATCTGACAATTTATGTGGGAACATTTGAGAAGCCCTAAAAATAGGGATGCAAATATTAATAATGTATTTTCATCCAAAAGCAGCATGCAAAATATTTTTCAGAACAAAGTTCTTTACTCAGTAAATTTGGAAGTTAAAAAAGTTACAACTGAACTCTTAACTTTTCATTTCAATTTGGAGAAGCAATTTGGATGGCTACTTAAGCATGTCTATGATACACATGTATGATATATATATATATCATATAATGAGGAGACCGAGATGCTAAGATGCCTCTGTTTGTTAGTGGCAGAGAAGGAACTAGATCTCAGATTTGGTGCTTCAAACTCTTAAGTATTCCCTACATGGCTTTGATCTTCCTAGGGCCTAAGCAGAATGACAGTACAATTATTTTAGGCTACCATGACATCATTAATAGCAAGCGCTAGGCAGCTAGTAAGTTTTCAATAGACATTGGTTGACTGATTACATTAGAAATGACTGTGGTCATGGGAAACCATATTTCTAGTATTCAAATTACTTTCTCTCATTTAGAACTTTACAATGAAAGAAATATTTCTGTATTGCTAAAAGACACATTAGGTTACAAAATATCTCCGTACTGCATCTCCAGGTTTTTGAGTGACTGCTAAACTAGCTTTAAAAAGTCCTAACACTTAGATAAGAATTTTACTGACATTTTGCTTAGCAGTGATAATGACACTAGTTGTAGTGCCTAATACATACATATGTACATGTATTTAAAGCATCATTCTGAAATTATTTCGGTTGGTACAATTTTATGAATCAGGATATTTTTGAGATGAGGAAATTATGAGCATCATTATTGTTGATAACTACAACACCATATGGAGCCCTTTCTATATGCTAGATATTGTTCTATGCATTTTATATGCATCAAATAATTTAATATTTTATAAGGCATATATCCTTATCCCATTTTACCTATATGGAAACTGAATTAAAAGTAGAGTTATGTGATTTTTTTAAGATTGCAACGCTTGTAAGTATCATATTTAATACTCAAGCCCTCCCAGTATGACTAGAAAGCCCAACTTCTTTCTTTACTACAAATTGAAAAATTTTAATGTAAAACTGTTTCATATAATTTTCTTAAATGATTTGGATAATACACAAGAAAGGCACTTGTTAAGCTCATATTTACATTTCTTGATACCTCAGAAACTTGAAAATCTTTCCATAGCAGTTTCTCATTTTAAATAAGCAATACAAGTAATAACACTGTTTTAGTCTCTACTACTTTCTAAGATCCATTTTCAAAGACTTTCTAATTTTTTAAATTTCAGTCAAACTGAAATTTCTAATTTCAAAAAAACTGAATCCCATTTCATGAAGAAAGTGAACTGATTAAATTATTAACATACTACAATTCTCCAAGTATCCTTCAGAAAGAGCAGCTTAGTTTTTATAATGTCACAAGCCACTACACTTATTTGGAATTAACTTTTAATGGCTCTGTACCCTGCCAGACCTACAGGTCACATTGGTCTTATTCACGATTATGCCCCCAATGCCTAGTACCATGTTGTCAATAAGAATTTACACAATGGGTACATGGGATTTGGTATTCTACACGTATCTCTTAAATGTATTTAGCAGAGATCCAACTGTAAACAGTAACTTAATATTTTCAATAATGTGTATTTCACATAAAATTTATGTACTTATCATTATCAATAGATTTATATTTAGAAATGTGACAAAAATTTCCTTCAAATAAATCCTTGTGATTTATATCAGTAAGTACTACCTTCTTTATAATTTCTGTCATAAATTTTTACAAATATATCAGGAAGACACCCCATTTTATTGTCTATATTTAAAAGGCTGTTACTTATATTAAACTGAAAACATTCTTTTCCTTTCCACAACTAATTCTACAAAATTGTTAATTCCAACTGATTTCTTCAGGCAATGTAGTCCCATAATTCAAAACAGAAGCCAATGCACTACATACAATATTCACACCCAGACAGTATTATTTGCTGTACTAAAAAGGGAAATACTTAAAAATTGACCCCTATTGATAGATCCTTTTCATTTTAGAAACAAGCCATTTTAAATTAATTTTTATAAAAGAAATGCTATGTATCATCTTTCACCTGCAATATTTATATAATTATGTGTTTTAAATATATCGTGTGGCTAAATACCCAATATTCCACCTGAACTCATGGACGAAGCAAGACCAAGTGCACAAGACCAAAAGGAGCTGTCAAAGAAAACTGTTATGTCATGGACATTCCAGGGCATATTACCCACCCAATAAGGAATATTTCCTCAAGATACTCCTTGTGACATAAATCACAAGGATTTATTTGAAGGATGTATGACAAGGATATCTTTCTCCCAACACTGACAGGTGGAAATGCCTAGAACTTTGAGTTTAGACCTTCAAATCTGAACACTGAAAGACAGGCTGGTGACTTTCTTTTGAGTATACCCAGGAAAAACTAAATTTAGAAATCACTCTAGAGGCGAAAGTGAACATTATCATTTTGGACTTTGCCATTAAAAAACATTCATACTTATTTAATATTTTAAATGGCTTACATTTTTCAGTAGCAAATTAGGGAAAGATAATTTCTATTATAAAAGTTAAGACTTTGGGGGCAGCACCTGTGGCTCAATGAGTAGGGCGCTGGCCCCATATACCAAGGGTGGTGAGTTCAAACCTGGCCCTGGCCAAACTGCAACCAAAAAAAAAAAAAAATAGCTGGGTGTTGTGGCGGGCACCTGCAGTGCCAGCTACTCAGGAGGCTGAAGCAAGAGAATTGCCTGAGCCCAAGAGTTGGAGGTTTCTGTGAGCTGTGACACCACAGCACTCTACCCGAGGGTTACATAGTGAAACCCTGTCTAAAAAAAAAAAAAAAAAAAAAGTTAGACTTTTTAGTGTCATGCTATATTGTTGTGATTCAATCTGTCTTTTCTATCAGCTGAGTAAAGAAAAGCTAGTCTTCAATGAAAGTTTTTAAAAAATGCTAACAAATAAAACATAATTTCATTATTTTTTTAAACATCACTACTCCTTTTCCCTGAGACAAGATTTTCTGTGTCTTATAGAAAAGTGTAAATACATAGGCATCCAAATGTTCTACCATTTTATTTTCCAAAACGTAATAAATGTGTATACTTTAGAATACATATACGTATACACGTATGAACCATAAAAGTGTTTCTATAAAAAGATATGAAGTTGATTAAAAAAATTCTACTAGCATTAAAAATGTCTGAACATTTTTAAAGAAATCAGGGTCATCCTTCATGGCATTGATTCCTGAAACGTCAAAGGATCTTATAAGAACTCTCTCCCAAAAGTGAAATTCTCACTTTAGAATACAGCTTTGACAAGCAGCTTTCTTATAAATTCTTAAGAAATCTAAAAAATAGAATAGCAGCATAAAAAAATGTATTGCTTCAAGGTTAAAATTTAGTCTATCTAATCCCTTGCTTAGCAGATGTTCATTTAATAGAATTATTAACTTTAAAAGTTCAAAGAACAAGTTATCAATTTACTCCAAGAAATAAATGCACAGGTTCTGTGCTTTGTTTACACACAATCATACAGCTTCTACTTTCATGGCAGCTCACACCTTTTCATAGTATTGGTTCTAACTGCAATTCATGTTTGTCTGCGTGATTGTATATACACTGTAATTACCGTCTATACTGTAGGAGCAAGAGTGATTAGGAATACGTAAATTCAAGACTGATTAGGAATGCCTCTCTCTCTTTTTTTTTTTTTTTTTTGCAGTTTTTGGCTGGGGCCGGGTTTGAACCCACCACCTCTGATATATGGGGCCAGCGCCACACTACTTTGAGCCACAGGCGCCGGCCTGCCTCTCCATTTTTAATCCCATCATTTAATCCTCAGCTCCCAGCTAAATGGATGGCACACAGCAGTCTATACAAATCTGAATCAGTAGACAAGACACACTGAAGATAGATGTTGCCATCTAATGTACTTAGTTCATTGTTAACATGCTTACGTGATGACAGATGCCAGGCTAGACACTTGTCACAAAGGCTATTCCTGATGTGTTTGTTATTAAGCTCTAAAAAACAGCTAAGAAGATGGCCAGATTCAATTAACATCATTTTGACATCTCTAGTCAAGAAATAAACTATGCCAATCTCAAAAATCGTAAGTTTAACAATGGTCAACAGAATCATGCTTTATTATTAACATGCTAATCTGCACCAGCCATTATCTTGTTATCAGAAAGCTAGTCTGTTGGTAGAGATACTTGCACAAGCTCTAATAAACTTATTAAATCAATTTTTGATTTCAAAATTTATAAGCTACTACCTTCACTCTGGTCAAAGTTAACAAAACTAATTATGGATCTGGTAAGATTATGGATCTGGTAAGACACAGATGTCCAAAAAGGGAAACATATAAAACCAAAATACATTCAGGAGAAAAATGTTAAGTTTAAGGTCACATAAAAATGTAGCCAAATTTAGAAATTATTTTCTCTGTGCAAGCATGTATGAGGCAGAGGAGAGAAGTATGATTTTATCACCAAGATTTCATATTGTGCCTTATGAATAGTTACTCTGCTTTGTTTTGGATATACAATAGAAACATTTCATCTCGCAAATGCAGTATTTTCCACAGAAGTAAAGTAGGAATGATACAGTTTTAAAGGTCTAATGTTAAACAAAATGGATTTTATTATAGGATATTTTACTTTTTTCCTTTCCCCCTATTGTTTTACAATGGAAGTTTAAAAAAAAAACTATATTAGACTACTACAAAAATTTGTGATGATTTAAGTAAAAAGCACCTATGAAATTGAATTGATAAATTTAGTTTACTATTATTTTTTAAAAGTTAAACTTTACTCAAACAATACTTATATGCTATTTTTAAAGATAATTAACTGATAGAGCTTCAAAAACTTTTTTGATTAAGCTGGAGTCAAATTACCTAACAGATTCTACATACACTTACACTATTCTCTTATCAATCTTAAATATATAAAATCTCTTGCTTATCTAAAAACTACTCTTTGCATTTTATTAAAATAATAGAATTCAAACATTTGACATTATGTCTGAGATTTTAAAAGCTCTGAAATTTTAATTCAAATATAATAAATTGGTAGGCTTCACATAGGTACATGCGTATAAGCACACTCATACATGTACACTCACACACATTGTAATTTAAGTGAAAACTCTTACCATTGATTTCCTTAGTTACGCCATTGGATTTTCTTGATGGTGCTTTCCTATGTCAAGCAGACAGTAGCCAAATCACAAAATGACACTGGATGTTCACATCTTCAGATGGGAGTTTTCGGCCAATTGCCAGTTGAGAATTTAAACTGAAAACTAAATTACCCAAACTTTATTAATTTGTTCCCACACCCACCAACTGATAATGAGCAACAACTCATAACTGGAAAATGAGTTGAATTAATATGATTTAACTCCTTTCAAGCTGTCATATTATATTTGAGAAGAAATGCTATGATTAATATCGCTGATAACACTTTTATACAAATTTAAGCCCTACCTCAAAAGTTCCCTCAATTATTCTGTAACTCAAATTAATACATGATACCAATGGCATTTATTCAACTGCATAATAAATTATGGAGCCACAAACTTAAATTCTGTCAAGCATTGCCTTCACTTTAGGTGATTGTAATTGCCATTTGGAAACACTCTGATAGCATATTCTATGTTTATATTTATTAAATAAACAACTACTTATAGTAGTGCATACCATAAAGAGTTAAAAAATAAAACTGAAGAGACATGCCCTGCCTGTAAACGACAGGTCTGATACTGAGAGAACAAAATTTAGCCTAACAACTTCTAATTATAGTAAAAAAAAGACTCAGCCCCTTTCTTGCACCAATTAAGGCTTTTTCCCTCTTAATTATTATAGCTACTCTTTTTAGAGTCTTCCCATTTCATATGAATTTTGACCCTTAGACTTTATGATTCCTGGGTTGTATGGTCAGTTTTGATGCTTCTCAAATATTGACTGTATCAAACTGTTCCCGTATGTTAAGATATACCTCAGTGCCCTAATAACATTTCTGTCTAGCTATAAATTGGCCCATTTCCATTGCTATCCCTTTTCTTGATAATTTAAGCCCTTAGCAAAAAATATAATAGAATAAAGCTAAAATGAAAACATGAAAGCAAAGAAAAACATACACTTCCTTAAAAATTGTTTCTGAATGCCAACTATAATAGACCCCTAACTAAGTGCACATAACTAGACAGCTATGTGAGAATCAGCTGAGTTTTAAACATGACACATACTTCAAATTCTCATGTACTCTATGCACAATTCTTGTTACACACACGTGTACACATATATTTCCATCTATCCAGTCTACAATGTGAAAGGCCCTAACCTGATATCAAGGTATTATACAAGAGAAAATACAAGGTGACTAATCAGCTTATGAGTAAATCAAGAGAAACTGACTTCAGAAACAAAGCCTAGAGTTTAATAAAACTGGTATGTCTTTGAGTTAATCACAGTGACCCCCCAGTTAGATATTCTAGAAACAGGATTGTTCTATTCTATCCAGTAATTTTAATCCAAAATGCTCAATAGCAAAAATATTCATCAACTATTCAGAGAATAACTAAGTTCTGTTCTGACGCTATGAAAGGCTAAGCTCTTTCTCAAGGAGACTGTAATCTCAGACTTGATGGAGGAGAAAGGATGGTGTGTAAAGACACATAAATTACTGGATTTCCAAAAAGGAAAAGCACACTGGGGAAGTTTAAATCATTTGCATAGGTTCACCATGTATGGGACTGATCTAAGGTTTTAAATCAAGAAGCATTTTTAAAGCAGAAAATAGACAACTATGTTTAAACACTGATTAAATAGAGAATATAGCTATGAAGTACTAACGTCCTCACTCTGGAAGAAGATCAAACATAAATTCCTTAGCCCAATGAAATTACAGAACATGGAGGTATCCTAAAAGAAAAAAATCAGGCTTTCAGTCTAAGAGAAGCAATTCTAAGTATATTTGTTTTACTCATCTTAATCATTCCAATCTTTGTGGCAACAATTTAATTTTTAATACAGAAGATGTACTGAAAAGTCACTATCAGATTAATAAAATCATGAATCAAAAAGCGCAGAATGATCCCCTTGGTATGAATAACATTACGGATAACACACCTACATGAGAAATCTACTTTCACATTCCAATAGATGATGAGCCTCAAGTGACTTGTGTTTTTATACAACCTGAAATATAGTCTACTAATCCACTTATAAGAGTTCTAGAATTTAACACTACTTTATATTTTGCAAATGAAGAAACAGGTCCAGTAAAGTAACATTATTTGCCCAAAGTCATACAGCTAAACAGCAGCAAAATCAAGATCCCTTATGAACCACGTTTCTTGTATTATAATCAAGGAAAGAAATTACACTTCAGAAAGAGATATAATTTTACTAGGAAAAATCTCAACTTTTTAACCTCCATGCTAAATCTCAAAACATCCAGATCATCAGTATCAGAAAAGGCAGGGAATCAATTCATAAAGTTAGCAAAAGAAAGGTGTAATGATTAACTTACTCCTGATACGTCTTCTTTTTTCCCTTTTTTATACTACCACTTTAAGGCACTCAGTTTACACCTCCCTCTTGCAGACTAAGAACATGAGTTTAAAAAATATGTAACATTTTATCAAAACTCTCTTCAAAAGGGATAATTCCCTAGAATTCTCTATGGCATCACATACTTCTTTCTTTTACTTCTTGAAACCCTATTTTATCACAGTTTTTCATAGGATTGTCTAACAACTTAACATACCACATGGATAACATCAGAAACACAATCTTATACCTTGACTATTTTATATGATATAACTCATCTCAACTATATAAACATGAGCAGCAAGAGAAGTTCAGAAAACTTATGAATAGGAAATATGAAAAGAAATTATCTGCAAGCCATACATCTGATAATGAATTAATATCCAAAATATGTGAGTAATTCAACCAAGTCAATAGCAAGAAAGCACATAACCAGATTATAAATGGGCAAAGCCCAGCCTGAGCAACATAGTGAGTTCCTACTCTACAAAATACAGAAAAATTAGCCAAGCACGATGGTGTATGCCTGGAGTCCCAGCTACTCAGGAGGTGAGACGGAAGGATTGTTTCACCCAGGAGTCTGAGGCTGCAGAGATCTTTCATGATGCCACTAAACTCCAGCCTGGGCCACAGAGTTAGATCCTGTCTTTAACTTAAAATAAAAATAAGGTTTGTTTGTTTTTTTTAAATGGACAGAAAGGCCGGTCCAAGTGTAGTGAATTACCTCACTTGATTGTTCGTAAGTCAGTTATGGACTGAACTCCTTGCTCTACTCTTTCCCCCCTTCTCACTACTGAAGCTGATTGGTCTTAAAAAATAAAATAAAAATTTTTGGCTCGGTGCCTGTGGCTCAACGGGCTAAGGCGCCAGCCACGTACACCTGAGCTGGTGGGTTCAAATCCAGCCCGGGCCCACCAAACAACAATGACGGCTGCAACCAAAAAATGGGCCGGGCGTTGTGGCGGGCGCCTGCAGTCCCAGCTACTTGGGAGGCAGAGGCAAGAGACTCGCTTGAGTCCAGGAATTGGAGGTTGCTGTGAGCTGTGATGCTACAGTACTCTATCCAGGGTGACAGCTTGAGGCTCTGTCTCAAAAAAATAATAATAAAATAAAATTTTTTTTAAATGGGCAAATAAACTGAATAGACATTTCTCAAGAGAAGATACACAAATGGCCAACAAGTACATGAAAAAATGCTTAGTATCGCTAATCAATAGGGAACTGCAAATTAAATCCACAATGAGATATTTCCTTACATGTTAGAATGGCTTTATACAAAAGATGAAGGATAATTGTTAGAGAGGAGGGAAGAAAAAAGGGAACTCTTATACAGCAAATTGTTGGTAGGAATATAAATTAGTGAACACATTACGGAAACAGAATGGAGGTTCCTCAAAAAACTAAAAATAGAACTACCATATGACCCAGGAATTCCAGTGCTGGGCATATATTCCAAAGGGAATGAAAGAGATATGTCCAAGGGGTATCTGTACTCCCATGTGCACTGCAGCACTGTTCACATTAGCCACGATATGGAAGAATCCTGTGCCCATCAACAAATAGGTAGATAAAGAAAATGTGGTAAATACATGTACACAATGGAGTACCATTCAGTATTACAAAGGGAGGAAATCCTGTTACTTGGAGTGACATGAATGAATCTGAAGGATATTATGTTAACCAAAATAAGACAGGCACAGAAAGACAAACACTGTGATCTCACTTCTACAGAGACTCTAACAGAGCTGAACTCACGGTAGTAGCGAGGGGAATGATGGTTATCAGAGGCTGGAGAGAGGAGAGGTGAGGGGTGAGGAGAGGGGGAAAGAGGAATTTTTGATCAAAGAATACAAAGTTTCAGACAGATAGGAAAATAGGTTTTGAGATGTATTGTATAGCAAGGTACAATAATGATGTGTTATACATTTCAAAATAACTAAGAAAGTAAACTTCAAATGTCTCATGATAGAAAATGATAGGTGATAGATCTGTTAAATAGCTTAATTTAAATATGTCACTTTTTTACATACATCAAAATATCACACTGCGCTCCATAAATTCTTATCATTATTTGTCAATCAAAACCAGTATTAATTTAAAAAGTAAAAATGAGAAGATTTTTAAAAAGAAATAGTTGATACACCTTTCAAATTTAGTTGTAAAGATAAAAGTTAGGCAACTTTCATCTAATTGCATCTACTAACTCAATTTAGATTATTGTCTACTCAAAGTCAGAATTCACAAGATATCTCTAGTAAAATGCAAAATGCTTTTTAGTTCAAAAGATCTCAAGTCAGAGCACTCATTAGGCAACACCTAAAATCACCGACCAAAACTCTTTTGAACAGGCAGCACTGTTAAACAAAACTAGTTGCACTCTACCATCACCACAGCCACTACTTTTACCCCACCTCCTCAGAATCTATGAGCCAAAAGTCCATAAAATATTCTTACCATTTATTATTAAAAGGACAAGAAAATATTTTAGCATGTAAAAATCAAGATTTATCTCATGCTTTTAAATATTAAAACAAAGAAATATATGCTTAGGGACTTTACATTATATTCCATTAGATCACAAAGTAAATCTCAATATACACACACACACACACACACACAGACATTATCTGCTCTCTGCATCCATGGGGTTCCACATCCACTGATTCAACCAACCACAGATCAAAAATATTTGGGGGAAAAAAAGAGTAAAAAAGAAAATAACACAAATTTAAAAATATATAGTATAACAGGTTTACTTATCATTTATATTGTATTAGGTATTGTAAGTATCTAGACATCATTTAAATTATATGTGAAGATGTACATAGGTTATATGCAAATACTATGATAATTTACATTAGAACTTGAGCTTCCTCAGATTTTTATATCCCAGTGGGTCCTGGAACCAATCCTCAAGAATAGCAAGAGATGACAGTATGTATGTATGTATATAGGCATACACACACAAGTACATGTGTGTGTATATATGTATTTAAAGAAAGGGTTTCATGTTTGGGTCTGTATATGTTTACATATGTGTGTGTGTATATAAGTATATATTTGTGTGTGTATATATGTATATATTTGTGTGTGTATATGTATTATATATATATTTTATTAAATCACAATTGTGTACATTAGTGCAATCATGGGGCACAATGTGCTGACTTCATATACAATCTGAAATATTTTGGTTGAACTGTTAAACATAGCCTTCATGGCATTTTCTTAATCACTATATGAAGACATTGGTATTCTACATTTAATAAGTTTCACCAGTACCCTT